>JAVMKO010000001.1:199167469-199450982 GCA_032164245.1 Sternotherus odoratus | reverse complement strand
CACTAGTCCCTCTGATCTGATTGGGAGTTGTACATGGGTATCATAGAGCAGAGTCTGGGCTGATTGAATAAAAGCAAAAAAGTGCAACCATGGTATTCTAGAATTAATCTGAATACCTGAGCAAATGTACCCTACCCTTACACTGTATATTTCCTATCTTTATTATAACTCTATTTGGTTTCATATTGTGTGTTTCATGATATTTTAACATTCGATTTTTAAGGTACGCCACTGGCTTCTAGCATATGGTTAGGCACATCTTTTGTTTGCTTGGTTGTTTAGAATTTGTATATATTTAAAATAATAAGCTTATCATCAATTTTTCATTTTCCCTCTTTGTGTAATACCTGGCCCTGCTGACCACAGCATGGCACACTGGCTTGCTGGACACACCGTTGAAAAACACAAGCCGTTTCCTTTAGGATGTGCCAGGTTGGTTGAGGTAGTAACTGGTTCCCATTCCCAGCACTGGGGAGAGATTCAGCCATGCTGTTCATTTCAGGGGAAGAAGGGCAGTTGGGATTCTGTAAGTTGTCAGACCCACAACTGTGCAATGCAAGGCATATGTTTTCCTCCTAAATGTTTCTCCAATTCTAGCTAGGCAATGAAAAGACAGTAAGGGTGTTGACGATCAGTGAGTTGTATAATTCAAGGGCTGTGGAAGATTCCAATCAATGCTTATGTGAGAACAGGAAGCCTTTCATTCAGTGTTAAGCAATGAAACAAAAATGCTGGACCAAAATGGCATCACAAAAACACACACATACTCTTGATACCTGCTCATACCACTGAACCGTTAACCTTCCTGACACTGGAAACTCACTTACCCTGGCATTGATGGATTATCTGAAAAAATAATGTACTGACCTCTTTTTAGCTGTAAAAAATAGCATCTCTGATTTAACAGACTAGGTTTTCTTTTTTTAATTTCTAAACTACAAGCATGACAAGCTCATCAGCATAATGATAAACATGACCTTTACTTCTTGCTTTTCAGCATTTAACAAAAGCCTATTTACTTCAACTCTAAAGCAGACATCACCACAGAGACTAGGATAATACCTGCCTTCGTGCAGCAGGAGTTCTCAGTCAATGTATCCCCTAACAGTAGATAACTAGCTATGCTCTAGTTGTAGGGTATTGCCCTGCCCTATAAAATTATGCAAATTAATATGTGATACAGTCCCAATATCATATAGCTTTACTTGATCAGGTGGAAGTGACACTCAATGTAGTCTTCATATAGATTGTGAAAAATGAAGGAAACCACTTGACTTCTGCAGACCTGAAGAAATTACTGGAAAGGTGAATATTGTTTCTCAACGAGTTACAAATGAGCTATTCAGTTTGAAACATTATAGTCAGATACACCAGTGATGGAAAAGATTTATACTAGACTAGCATAAGTGCCCAGCGTTGCTCGGGTCAGTCAGAGGTGGGGAGGGGGCAGACAGCTGACACCCCCTGACCAACCCCAACACCCACACCTCACCCCTCACCCACCCCGACACTTTCCCACCCCCCTCCCCCCCGACCAACCCCAACACCCCCCGGCTCACTTACCCCCCGACCAAACCCGACACCCCCACCTCACCCCCCGACCGAACCCGACACCCCCACCTGACCCCCTGAGCAAATCCGACACCCCCACCTCACCCCCCGACCGAACAGTGTATTTAATAATCTGTGTGCTACACAGTGCACCGTGAGCTGGGGGGGTGTCTGGTTTGGTCTGGGGGGGTGGGAAGTTGTCGGGGTGGGTGAGGGGTGAGGGGTGGGTGTTGGGGTTGGTCAGGGGGGGTTGCGGTTGGTGGGGGGGTGAGATGGGGGGTGTCGGGTTCGGTCGGGGGGTAAGTGAGCCGGGGGGTAAGTGAGCCGGGGGGTAAGTGAGCCGGGGGGTAAGTGAGCCGGGGGGTGTCGGGTTTGGTCTGGGGGGTGGGAAGGTGTTGGGGTGGGTGAGGGGTGGGTGTTGGGGTTGGTCGGGGGGTGTTGCGGTTGGTGGGGGGGTGAGGTCGGGGGGTGGGGTTTGCTTGGGGGGGTGAGGTGGGGTGTTGGGTTCAGTCGGGGGGTAAGTGAGCCGGGGGGTAAGTGAGCCGGGGGGTAAGTGAGCCGGGGGGTAAGTGAGCCGGGGGGTGTCGGGTTTGGTCTGGGGGTGTTGCGATTGGGGGGGGGGTGAGGTAGGGGTGTCGGGTTCGGTCGGGGGGTAAGTGAGCCAGGGGGTGTCGGGTTTGGTCTGGGGGGTGTGGGAAGGTGTCGGGGGGGGTGAGGGGTGAGGTGTGGGTGTTGGGGTTGGTCAGGGGGTGTTGCGGTTGGTGGGGGGGTGAGGTGGCGGTGTCGGGTTTGGTGGGGGGGGTAAGTGAGCCGGGGGGGGTGTCGGGTTTGGTCTGGGCACCCACCCCGACACCTCCCCCCCCCAGACCAAACCCAACACCCACACCTCACCCCTCAGCCACCCCGACACCTTCCCACCCCCCCGACACCTCCCAGCTCACTTACCCCCCAACCGAACCCGACACCCCCACCTCACCCCCCCAAGCAAACCCAACACCCCCACCTCACCCCCCCGACCGAACCCGACACCCCCACCTCACTTACCGTCCCACCAAACCCAACTCAGATCCGTCGCAGGAGGGGAGGGGGCCCAGAGCCGAGGGATTCCGGGGACCTTCGCAGGTGGGGGGGGGGCACAGAGCTTATGGAGTCCGGGGTTCCATTGGGAGGTGGGAGGGGCAGAGAACTGAGGGATCTCCGGGGTTCCGTTGGGTGGGGGGAGGGGCAGAGAACTGAGGGATCTCCGGGGTTCCGTTGGAGGAGGGAGGGGTGAGCTGAGCGAGTGAGGTGTCTGTTGGAGGGGGGTATTATGACATCATCACCACCTAACCGCCCAGCCGATGTGATTGGCCCTGAAAGACTTTCACCCCTGGGGGGCGTCAGAGGTGAGATCCGAAAAATTTTCAACCCTTACCAGCATCTAGACCCTAATACCCCTCACTGTACCAAATTTCAAGTCTCTGGCTCAAACGGTGCGGGAGGAGTTCGCTGTCATACGTACATACATACATACATACATACATACATACACCACTTGACTTTTATATATATAGATTCCATCGCTCTGCCAATGAAGAGCTGTTCCATGCTGTTCCCTCCCTATTTTCTAGTGCTTCATCCATGTTGTGGAGCACCCATTCTGCTTTACAAATAATTTATTGTGTCACAATTCACTCCTACCTGCTATTCAAATCCTAGTCACAGGAGATCCTTCAAAAATCTCTCCATGGAAAGATGACTTCATTCATTTCAAAACATTTCCCAAAAATCTGACATCAACATTTTATAAAGTTGGGAACAAAACTTCTAAACTAGCTCTAGAGATTTCACATAGGCACAGAAAGCATCTCCTGAGAGTCATCTAATATCATCAGTGTGCAGGTACTTAAAGAAAATCTCTCTCTCTCTGGATGGTTTTAGATAAAACAAAAATATGCATAAATTATCTGCTGAGGATAACTTCTGAAGAGTAGTTTAAGAACTATTTGGATACCCTGCAAAAGTATTCAGTCATGAAAAATAATCTCCTTTCAGTACTGTAACATTTATTTATATCAAATCAACAGCCTCAGACCAGGATTTACAATACATAGTAAAGCTGAGAAAAGAGTGGTTTCTCCTACAGAGGTGCTGATTTTACCCCCATCAGGGTTGGAGAACATAAATGAGATCTATATATATATAAAAGTCAAGTGGTGTATGTATGTATGTGTGTATGTATGTATGTATGTACGTATGACTGCGAACTCCTCCCGCACCGTTTGAGCCAGAGACTTGAAATTTGGTACAGTGAGGGGTCTTGGGGTCTAGATGCTGGTAAGGGTCGAAAAATTTTCGGATCTCACCTCTGACGCCCCCCAGGGGTGAAAGTCTTTCAGGGCCAATCACATCGGCTGGGCGGTTAGGTGGTGATGATGTCATAATACCCCCCTCCAACAGACACCTCACTCGCTCAGCTCACACCTCCCTCCTCCAACGGAACCCCGGAGATCCCTCAGTTCTCTGCCCCTCCCCCCTCCCAACGGAACCCCGGAGATCCCTCAGTTCTCTGCCCCTCCCCCTCCCAACGGAACCCCGGAGATCCCTCAGTTCTCTGCCCCTCCCCCTCCCAACGGAACCCCGGAGATCCCTCAGTTCTCTGCCCCTCCCCCTCCCAACAGAACCCCAGAGATCCCTCAGTTCTCTGACCCTCCCCCCTCCCAACAGAACCCCAGAGATCCCTCAGTTCTCTGCCCCTCCCCCCTCCCAACGGAACCCCGGAGATCCCTCAGTTCTCTACTCTTCCCCCCTCCCAACGGAACCCCGGAGATCCCTCAGTTCTCTACCCCTCCCCCCTCCCAACGGAACCCCGGAGATCCCTCCGTTCTCTGCCCCTCCCACCTCACCCCGGACTCCATCAGCTCTGTGCCCCCCCCACCTGCGAAGGTCCCCGGAATCCCTCGGCTCTGGGCCCCCTCCCCCCCTGCGACGGATCTGAGTTGGGTTTGGTGGGACGGTAAGTGAGGTGGGGGTGTTGGGTTTGGTCAGGGGGTGTTGCGGTTCGTGGGGGGGTGAGGTGGGGGTGTTGGGTTTGCTTGGGGGGGTGAGGTGGGGGTGTCGGGTTTGGTCGGGGGGTAAGTGAGCCGGGGGGGTGTCGGGGTTGGTCTGGGGGGGTGGGAAGGTGTCGGGGGGGTGAGGGGTGTGGTGTGGGTGTTGGGTTTGGTCTGGGGGGGGGGAAGGTGTTGGGGTGGGTGCCCAGACCAAACCCGACACCCCCCCCCGGCTCACTTACCCCCCGACCGAACCTGACACCCCCACCTCACCCCCCCCACACACACACCAATCGCAACACCCCCAGACCAAACCTGACACCCCCCGGCTCACTTACCCCCCGACCGAACCCGACACTCCAACCTCACCCCCCCAAGCAAACCCGACACCCCCACCTCACCCCCCCACCAACCACAACACCCCCTGACCAACCCCAACACCCACACCTCACCCCTCACCCACCACGACACCTTCCCACCCCCCCAGACCAAACCCGACACCCCCCCGGCTCACTTACCCCCGACCGAACCCGACACCCCTACCTCATCCCCCCAAGCAAACCTGACACCCCCACCTCAACCCCCCACCAACCGCAACACCCCCTGACCAACCGCAACACTCACCCCTCACCCGCCCCAACACCTTCCCACCCCCCCAGACCAAACCCTACACCCCCCGGCTCACTTACCCCCCGACCAAACCCGACAACCCCACCTGACCCCCCCAAGCAAACCCAACACCCCCACCTGACCCCCCGACCAAACCCGACACCCCCCCTCCCCCCGGCTCACGGTGCACTGTGTAGCACACAGATTATTAAATACACTGTTCGGTCGGGGGGTGAGGTGGGGGTGTCGGGTTTGCTCAGGGAGTGAGGTGGGGCTGTCGGGTTTGGTCGGGGGTGAGGTGGGGGTGTTGGGTTTGTTTTGGGGGGTCAGGTGGGGTTGTCGGGTTTGGTCGGGGGGTAAGTGAGCCGGGGGGTCTTGGGGTTGGTCGGGGGGGTGGGAAGATGTCAGGGTGGGTGAAGGGTGGGTGTTGGGGTTGGTCAGGGGGTGTCAAATGTCTGCCCCCTCCCCACCTCCGACTGACCCGAGCAACGCCGGGCACTTATGCTAGTTATTTATATTAGTAGCTGAAAACCCATGTCTAGGGCCATCCCTAGGAGGATGCGGGGCCCGGGACAAATCAGCCTCCCCTCTAGTCTCCTCGCCGTCCACATGCTCAGCTGCCGCTTGCCTCCTTAATGCCACCCCCCCGTCACCCACCACTCTCCCCCTCACTGTCCACCCTTCCACCTGCCACTCACCTCCTCACCAACCTGCCCATCTGTTGCTCGCCTCCCCATTCACCTCCTCACCCACCCACCTCCTGGCTCACCTCCCCACCTGAATATCAAGACAAATGGTGTCCCAATGGTACATCAGTCGGGACACAGGATAAAGGACTACATATCTGGACTGTCTCAATTTTATGGAAGCATGGGGCCCGGAGCAGTTACCCCAATTTGCCCTATCCAAGGGATAGCTCTGCCCATGTCATACCCAGGTGTGACAGCAGACAAGTAAATCCACCATCTTTGCAGTGTTCATTCTACAACCAATGAAATTGTTGTATTAAATTAGCTGAAGAGTATGGGCAATGATTGAGTTACCTCTGATATCACGTTTTAGGCCTCTTGGGATAAAGTCACGGTGGTTGAGAATTTAAAAATTTGATGGTAACAAATCACAAATCCCAGTGATGATTGCACCTGGTTATATTACAAACAAAGAGAGTTCTCAGATGTGCTTGTAGCTGTTTCTATTGCTTCACACTGACTCAACAGACATTCTAGGCTTCAGAGTGAAGCAACAGAGTGACTATCCTGGATTCGGAGTCCCCTTTGATAAAAGGACAATAATTGCAATACCTAAATCAACAAGTGGTAAACTAGCACAGAAATCATCCCATTATGAGATGCATTTAATTTAGTACACATGTACAGTAAGTGTTGTGTTTCAACATTTATCTATATGACAAAACCCTCAAGCTATTTCACAGTTCAACACAGGGAAACCACAGTACAAGAAAGGGCCAGTGCTGTAATAGCTGAAGAACAGCAAGTTAGGAATTAGGTGCATGAGAAACTTTATATAACTGAGTAAAAGTTTGAGTAGTGCTTGCCCACACTACTCAAAATCTCACTGGCTACCACTAGCACTGTCACCTATTGAAATAATGTAAAGATGGAAAAATACTTATTAGGTCATCGTGTCCTATTTCCTACCTTCTTGAGTGCCCTGTCCTCCCTAAATTTAAGTAACTCAATCAAAAGAATTTCTAGACATCCCATTGGACACTACCCTAAACTCTAAAAGACTTAGGCCAAGATTCACCCCAGGGACTGCATCTACTTCTACTGCATAGATCCAGGCAGTGGATCCTGCTGGCAAGGACTCCATTATGTAGGGCAGAAGGCCACAGCACAAGAAACTGATCATAACATCTGTTTGGAGCTACAGAAGGCCTGTACATCCCAAAAAGTGAGTAGTGCTGGCCAGGAATGGGGTAGAGTGGGACAGCAAAGGAATGCAGGGATTCAATTCATCCCCTCAGTGGCTTCCTTCAGTATGTCACCTGTGAACCCTCACCTCAGATCATTTTTAAATTTACCCTCAAGAGAAAACCAAGGGTATGGTTCTACAGACATAACACTGCCTGGCATCACTCAGGATGAACTCCCTACTTCCAGGGTAAATGAGAACATGGAGGTCTAATGTATCTATGTCAGACTACATAAAACTAGCCCCTTAATGGTCTTGAAAGATCCCCAGATATTCACCCCCAGTTCTCCTCTGATTTTAAATGATCTTTGCTATTGTACAGCTCAAATTCTCCTTTTGCCACTTCCTTTCCAATATGTGAAATAAACTAGAAATTATTGGCATGTATACACTGATAAATACATCACTTTTCAAGTATTATGCTAGTGATAAGATTGCTTCAGAAACTTTGACCAAATGTTTTGTGACTTTGCTTTATGAGGAAAATTATAGTTCAAGATACCTTGAAAACCTATAAAAGAACAGGCAGTGTGCATAAGAGCATGATGGCACAAACAACAACATAGTGGCCAATACCTGTTACTGACAAAAAGTTGATCTGGAAATTATTAATGTTCAAAATGATGCTGTCAAGATGTTATTAGATATTGAGTTCACTGGAAGATAATATTTAGGAAGGATGACTGAGAATGTGTTATGGTCAACGTGACAAAAATCTTATTTTGTTTTACTGGACTCCTCTCTGTTCATTGATTGATTTTGTAAATCATATCAAATTACTTTAAATTGGTTATGACTTATCTCATGGCAAGCTTTGAATCTGATTCTTAACATAGTCCTTAACAGTGGTCACACAGATAATCTCTACATTCAGTACAGACATTTATAACTGAGCTAGTCTTTCCGATACTTGATGCTTTGAATGACACACCTCCACCCACATTTGACACAACTGATATGTTTAAAAATAAGTTACCTAAAGGATTTATCCTCTTATATTCGGACTAACAATAAAAAGGAAGTACTGAACAATTGTGATTACTAATGATCCTCTGGGATTTTTAAAGAGCAAAGTGAGTGAACCCGGGTTTTCATGCTAAATTCCAATGAAGGGTACTTGCATCCTGCCTACCCTTTTTATTTTAACAACAACATACTTTTAACTTCTATGGCTTATTGTTATTCAGTGTTGTGACTGTTTTGTTAAATAGTTTTCATATTTTACACAGAAGTGGCTGCATTTCATGGATCAGAGAAAACATACACACACAGCCTAAATAAGAAGATCATACCCATCCTATAAATTAGAAAGATGTTATAAATACATTTATAATTCACTGGCGCAACTTATTGCATATGTATGACCTTTCCATAATTTGTCTCCCAGAGACTGAATCTTGCATTCCAAACCTCTTAGTATGCCTGAAAACTCCATTTCACTATATACGGGCATACCACTGTACTTGTGCAGAAGTCCACTGGGAAGTATTTAGGCCCCAATCCTGCAAATATTCATGCACATTCTTAGCTTTACTACCATTATCTATTGACTTCACTGGGGGCTGACCTTCATTAGAAAGTTGGGTCAATCCAGGTACATCACTCAAGGGTGTAAAAAAATCACACTCATGAGAGAAGAAGTTAAGCCAAACCAAGCCCTTGTTTAGACAGCACTAGGACAAAAGAAGAATTCATCCATCAACATAGCTATCACTTCTTGGGGAGGTGGATTTTACTATAGTAATGGAGAACTCCTTCAGTTGCTGTAGTTAAGCATCTACACTGAACCACAATAGTGACACGGCTTCAGCTGATATACTTTTAGTGTAGACATAACGACTACTCATAGTAATCAAATTAAGCACATTTGTAAATGGTTGCAGGATCTAGGGCTTTGTGTGGATTTTATCCCAACTTTGAATTATTTTGTAATGTGCTTTTAAATGTAATTGTTCATGTACTAAGACACATGAATTATATACAGCATGAAAGGTAAAACAAAATCTATTTTTAAAACTGACTCATAGCAATTAATCCTATTTATTCTTTTAAAGCAGAGTATGACCCAAAGCTCACTCTTTAATTTTCACATTATTTAATTGGCAAATGAATTTGCTAATCCAATCAAGGACACTTCACAATTTAAAAAAAAAGCAATTACTTCAGTTTCCACAAACCCAACGAAGTTTTTGAAAAGTATTTGTCATAATTACAAGACAAGAAAAGCTTTACACGTGCTAAACTTCAATAAACCACTCTCTACTGCAAGAATTATCATTGTTTTTTGTAAGGATAGCATTTAGGGTGAGATTTTCAAAAGTGATGCTGCCACTGAGATCAATAGTAAAACTACCACGGACGTCAACTGCAGCAGAACTAGGCAACTGTTGAGTGCTTTTTAAAATCTCTCATTTGTTTTTCACATAGTCGCCAGTAACAACTGATACCCTTCCCAGCAATCTCAGCAGAGAACATAATACTTGAAGAAGCACAAAGGCTGAACTACCTTCTCATCTCAGTGAGCTGAAAGTTTCTATGCTTGGTCTCATCCTAAAAGTGAATGCAAATTGAAAAAGCAAAATGAAGTTGGCTGAATAATTGAATTCCTTAAGCGTGCTAACAGTGGAAAAATTCTTAAGTGCCAAATTCCTTTCTGCTAGCAGCATCCCCCATAATTCGGTTATGTATGGGCTGATCCCCTGCACTCTGAAGCATCCTGAGAATAGGATTACCTATTCTGGTTGGACATATTCCTGGAGGTTTCATCACATGACATCATCTTTAATTAAAGTTTAATCTTTAATTCCTGGAGACTCCAGGACAATCCTGGAGGCATGGCAAACCTGCCTGAGAACCAGTACAGTTCTAAATTTTTCTTTCTGGAGCTGCATAGCTGCACAAAACTATCAAAAGCCGCAAGTGAAATGACTGTTTCACTTAGGGTGACCAGGTATCTTGTTTTCAATTGGAACACCTGGTCGAAAAGGGATCCTGGCAGTTCCCATCAGCACTGTCAACCAGGCCATTAAAAGTCTGGTTGGTGGTGTTGCAGCACTAAGGCAGGCTCGCCCCTACTAGTTCTGGGGCACTGTGCTGTGCCCTGAAAGCAACCAGCAGGTCCAGCACCTAGGCAGAGGGACCACTGGGTTCCACGCTCTGCCTCCGCCCAAGCACTGGCTCCACACTCCCATTGGCCAGGAACTCCTGGCCCCTCCCCCTAGGACTCAGACCTGCTGGCTGCTTCTGGGGCATGTGCAGCAGGGTGCCAGGGATAGGCAGACAGCCTGCCTTAGCCCCACAGACTGGGAGCCACCCGAGGTAAGCCCACACCCCAACTCTGAATCCCAACTCTCTGCCCTAGACCTGAGCCCCCCCCCCCAACCCAGAGCCCCCTCCTGCACACCAAACCCTCATCCCCAGCCCAGAACACGCACCCCAGCCCAGATTTCTTACCTCTCCAACCCCCTGCCTTATGCCACAGCCCCTTCCTATACTCCGAATCCTTCGGCCCCACCCCCTAGACTGGATCCCCCTCCTGACCCCAACCCCTCATTCCCAGACCCACCCCAGAGTCTGAACTCTCTCCTGAACCCCAACTCCCTACCCCAGCCCAGAGCCCCCTCCCACAACTTGAACCCCCATTTCTGGCCCCACCCCAGAGCCCGCAACCCCAATTTGACCCTTCCCCTGTCCCACACCGCAATCCCCTGCCACAGCCCATGAAAGTGAATGAGAGTGCGGGAGAGCGAGCCACGGGGGCGGGCGGAAAATGTAGTAAGCAGGGGGAGGGGCCTCCGGGAAGAGGTAAGTCAGAGGAGGTGCCCCAGGGAAGGTGTGGGACTAGGGTGCAACTAGAAAGTTGGCAACTAGTTTCATTGTAAGATTCCTCAGTGAATGTTTCCATCACCAAAACCAGTACAACTGGGTAATCTGCACTCTTGACAGCCCCAGAACAGACGTGATGTGACATGACAGACTGAGTTTGAGGAGTAAGGAACTATTTTGGTAAAGATATTATAAACAAAGTATTATAGTAATAAGAGAATCTGGGAAGGTAGGCTAACTGAACAGAAAGGAATAGACTACTGCTCTCTTACGGATAATCAAGTAAGGAGATTTATGTGCCTTGCAGAGCTCAATATTTTACACAAACAATTTTAATGTGTTATGGAAATAGAATGCACATGGAGTAGCATTAAAACATCACAATTGTCCCCCTACGTGTGAATGACAATCAGCGAAGACATCACAGTCTGTATAGGTCACTGTTCTCCAGCAAGGATAAATGGGATATCCTACTGTAACCACTTTTGTTATCAAGTATACCCCCCCAGGGATAAATCCTACTAATAAAACAATTTGTTTCTGAAACTATTATTATAAACTAATATTTTTCAAATACTTTCAAATAATTATTACTCCCAGTGAAGCTAAAGACTATTAATTCAGCATTCCAAATGCCATAATGAAGGATAGCAATAGTGCCAAAAATAGAGTGAGTTTTTACCCACTTAATTTTACCATGAATTCTAAATTAGGCCCCGGGAGCTCACGCCAGTCCCTCCCTACAGGATCTCTTCTTCAAATGCCAAATCAGTTACCCATACAATTACTTCATTGCATAAAGTTATTCTATTTATTCTTCCCACTCAATCTATTCTCCACCATATCAAATTTCCAGTCACCAACTATCTGACTGAAATAAAATTAGTACATTTTGCCACTTTCTTTTTCTATGAAACAGCTTGATCACTCCTCTGTGATTTCTTGATTACGTCTTTCATCACAGACAATAGTGGTGTTTTGCTACAGGGCCAAACAAAATTGCTCTTAGCTCCAGAAATACTGTGCTCATTATGTTTTCAGATTTTTACCATTCACCTTGTACAGAGGACACCCCTCTGCAGTCTGATCTATCTGCTTTCCATCCCATCACTCCATATGTATATTTACTGTTTAATGTTTATCCTTGTGCCCATCCACACACCACGCATATAATACTTTGCACAAAACTTTAATATATTTTCTTCTGTGTCCATCCTATCATGACGTGTTTATGGAAAAATGCAAGCAATTATATCTGGGGCAAATACATACTGAAAGAGACCGAGGGTTAAAAGTGTACAGGAAATTAGGCATGAGTTTGAAATGGTAAAGGCTTGCAGAAAAAGCCAGAGTAATTTAGATATTTGTAAGCAAAGATATCAGGTTAAAGAACAAAGGAAAAATATAGACACTCTTTCTTTACATGGCTGTAGAGACACAGTACCTGGAATATTATATTAATTCCTGGGCTCCATATTACCCAAAAATGGAGGAAGTTCAAAGAGAAAGAAACAAACAAGAGAGATTTGCTCAAGAGAAAACAAAGCAAATAAGTAATGCTTGGCTAAACAATTTCCAAGGGTAGTGGTTGGGTATAATGCAGATGGGCTGGGTTCCTTTCCCATCTTCAGCAGAGTACAACATACTGAGTCAGTGTCCAAACTCATTCTCCTTGTTAATCCCCTTCAGCTAATTAGCCTCATTAATAACTTTGAAAAAAATAATACAACTGAAACCTCAGCCAAAGCTTCCTTCCTGAACTTGGCTATTCCGAGCTTTTCCTCCAAAATTTCCTTTGTCTTAGTTCCTTCTCTCTTGAGAGATTCTCCCATGCTCAAACATCCACATTGGATTTAATGAGCCACAGTGACTCAGCAGGAATCATTCAGTATTTACTTGCCAATTTTAGACACCTGTTAACAAGGATGTTTAACAGAAAAATCCTGCCACCCTGTTAAATGGGCTACAATAACAGCCTGTACATCTAGGAAATGGGTTAGCTCCACAGAGAAGCAGAATTATTTAGTATTGCATTCCTAGATTTTTAAGGTCAGATGGGACCACCTTGATATACTGATGCAACTAGGAGTAATGGAAAATAATGAGGAGTTATCAGGGAAAGCTTCCCATTAGCCCTCTAAAATGTCTTCCAAGAAATTGGTGAAGTTTGTTCACTTGGGAATATAAATTTAGACTGGATAAAACACTAGAAAAAACATCACAGTGCCCAGTTCTGTATTTGCAGGAAAATGAACTCTCTCTCTAATGGTATGACCAGTATCTAGACTAGTCTAACATTGAGACTTACAGATGTGAAGTGTATCATACAGAAAAATCAATCTTCAGCATCAGCTTAGTAGATGGTGTAAATCAACCTAGTTCCAGCTGAAGTCAATGAAGCTATGGCAATTTAAACTAGCTGATGATCTGGCCCGCAAACTTGAACAACCAAACAAGATTCATAGTTAATAGCTTCTGAAAGTATTTATTTTACTTCTATCTGACAAGCTTCCTTCTGAAGAGCACATGTAGGTTTTCATGCATTCCTCCTTAGTGCCACTAACCTGCACTTAAACATTGGGAAGAGGGGTTACCAGAGGCTATGATCCTACAGAAATACAAACAGTGGAGAGCAGAAGCCAGATTCTTAGCTGCGAATTAATTCCTCATCAGTAACAATCTTGCCGTTCCTTTCGTAAATACAGTTCCAATAAAATACTCTGAGCCAAATTAGTTTACCAATGCAACTGTGGTATATTCTGTGTTTATACTGGTGTAAATGAGAGCAACATTTTCCCCTCTGAGGACTTGTCTAGATGAACATTTAGTGCATATGTAAATCTACCATGTACAAGCCTGCTACATACTCTAGTCCAGGCAGACTCTGCTGCCACACATAAAAGTTTCCTCCATGTACTCCTGTTTCAAAGCCAGGGAGATCAAAGCACACTGGGGAAATTTTAGTGTGTGGCAGCAGGATACACACACAATTAGTGCACAGCATGCTAATGTGAGGTAGATTTATACCCCAGTTTGCAGTGCACTTGTCATAAGTGTAAAGTGCTGGAGAGTGTTATTCTGCCTGTATGGGGTTAATGTTACCTGAGAGGGAGTGACGTAAGAGCCCCAGACCACGAGGCAGAGGGAAGGAGGGAGTTTTGAGTTTCAGTTTTTCCTGCCATTCCAGCTTGGGCAGGAGTCCGAGTTTTCGCCTCTAGCTAGGGAGGAAAACCCTTCTACTTTCCTTCCTATATTCATAATTAGCTGTGCTGTGAGTATAATATTTTGAATTCCATAAAGTTCTGTACCTATTTAGAGCAGTGGTCCCCAACCCCCGGTCCGCGGACCGGTACCGGTCCGTGGAGCATTTGGCACCGGTCCGCGGCCGCGTTCCCCTCCGCCCCGCCCCTTCCGGCTTCCTGGCCGACGTCCCTTCCGGTTCCGGCCGACGTCCCTTCCGGTTCCGGCCGCCTTCCGCATTTTTGCTGCTTTCCCGCCGTTTCCCTGCGGCTTTTCGGCGTACACACATGATCCCGCCGCGCCGAAAAAGGCGGGAAAGGAGCAAAATGCGGAAGGCGGCCGGAACCGGAAGGGACGGCGGCCGGAAGCCGGAAGGGGCGGGGCGGGCCGCCGGGCCGCAAGCCTCACTCGGATGCGTGGCCCGGTCCGCGGCGATGAAAAGGTTGGGGACCACTGATTTAGAGGGTTGCTAACCTTTTCAGAGGGGAAGTTAGAGAACTCTAGATTGTGACATTGTATTGTAAGTGTATGCTTTATTCTCTTTTCTTTATTAAATCTTTTAGTTATAAGGAGCGTTTGGTTTATTTCCCTTAAGGTTCTCTCTGCTTTCAGGTTGGAAAGGGAGGGGGAAGGGGAGTAGGTCTAAGGACAAGCTCAGTGTATGAGCTGGAGTGCGGAGTCTGTCTCTCTCTACCTTCAGGCTAGAAGGGTGAGGGGGCAGGGAAGCAGCCTCTCAGGAGAGAGAGCAGGAGTTTGGGGGAGTCTGGGTGCCCCCCTCCAGGGCTTTGGAGATCCACCCAGATGGTGGCAGCGATTCCCCAATTTCCCAACTGGTAGAGTGTGGGGTTTGGGGGTGTAAAGACTTAACTTTGGCTGGGAAGCAGCTTGTAGTTATTTGGTCTGGCATAGAAGAGTCCCCTCTCTGTACCCCTGGTTAAGAGAGAGGGAAGACACTCTTACAGCACTAACTATTCATCTAGACAAGCTATGAGACACAGCAGCAGTCGTGGCTGGGTTCTGGGTGCCTCTTGACAACACTTGTATCCTACCACTCAGGAGAAGAGTGATTCAGCCTCTCCTTGAGGGATTCTCATTGAGTTTGAAATGTTATAATTAGTAGGGCTGGTCAAAAAATGTGCATCAAAACTGTTTTTCAATGGAAAATTTAGTGTTTGGGTAAATTAAATTTCCCATGACAAATTCAAGCTTTCTGTGGAAAATGTTGACCTTTTGTTGAAAAATGGAACCTCTGAAAACTGTTTTCAGCTACAAAATTGTCATTTGGAAAAGGTGCCTCCTGGAGAATGTAGTTTAGGAGTTTCATGCCCCTGTTTTGCTCTATGGGCCAGTATCCCCCAGCTAGACTCCAGCTCCTCTGGATGGACTCATATGAAGTGCCATGGTGAAGGGGGAATGTGGTCACCATGGAGGTGAAATCCAGCCAGGGAAATGTTTCTATTTCTCTTTTTTTCCAAAAAAGTCTAAATTCTTGATGGAAAAGCTAAATCCTAAAAGGGCAATCTGAATGTCTGCAAATGTGCACAGAGCAATCCAAAATAAGCTCATCATTTCTACATCACCCTATTTTGTACAAGTGCCCATTTATAATTTTTTAAAAGTGTACCAGCAATCACCCTAGCTGCATAATACAGTATATAGTCTAAATAGGTCCTGAAACTTAAAATTTGTGACGTAGATCTGATTTGCATTATGTCCTTCTGAAACTCATGATCAGAAAATGTGAATGTTAGGGTCTAAAGACATAGTTTGGGTCAAATTCTCCTAACAGCAGCATGTTTGTGGATTTGTCAGAAATTTAAAGAGCTCTCATCAGCATTACTTGTGTCTCGACTCTGGATTCTGCCACATGCAGGCTTGGTAGCTTTCACAGAACCAGAACAAGGGGAAGCAGCAAGGATGGGGAGGAGGAGAAAAAAAACAAAAAAGAAAAAAAGGACGGAAATTATGGGAAGAAGTTTCCTGTATTTTCTGCTCCAAATACGCAAGTTACATGGTAAAAAAGTAAACACAGTATGATATTCTGGCTAAATCAACTGTAATTTAATCTTTAACTGGTTTTGATTTTTAGTTCTTCATCTTCCAATTCCCATCAATCCCTTCCCATCATCACCTTAAAGACTGGAGGAACTTGAAAACATATTAAATGGCAAATGCAATAAGTGCCAGTTTTAGTCCATTGAATGCCTTCTGACCACCTTAAATTTAAGTACAGAGTAGCTCAAATTGTTAAATACTTCTTTTACCGGTAACTCCTTACATTTTTTGTCACAACAGCCAGATTATGATACTCTTGCTTAGACTGAAGAGAACCTTGCTCCACAAGTAATCCTACTCACTTAAGTGGGACCAATTTATGGAGTAAGTTGCTACTCAGTATGAGCAAGGGTATCAGACTATGGCCCAGTGATATGAGGGATGGTCATTACAATATACAAACAACAATAGAAACAATAATTCTAAAATATGTTTAATAAACTACAGAAAAATTCATTTTAATGTTAGTAGAGGATTTCAGACAAAATATTAGGGATGGTCTACTAAAAAATGCCCAGTCTTTGCTTCAACCATTGCTTCCATTGTCCTCCTTCATCTTGCTCCATTATTTTTAATATGCTTTTCTACTTTCAGTATCATCAACGTAAAAAAACTTTCAACTCCCAGTCTGTGTACTATTCACTGTAACTGAAATAAGGAAGTAGATCTATTTTATTCCCCCTTCCCCAGATTTTGTCTTCAGAAGTACTCTGTGGCCACCAGTTCCAGTAGATCTTCACCAAAAAAAAGTGGACAAGTACATTTTTCCCTGGACTTCCCTTAGACAACATCTAACTTGTCATTAAATTCTTCAACTCAAACTTTTTCATTCTCTGAACTATATTTTAATACAAATTGTCTCAATGACCTCCTTCTTCAATTCACCATTACCTCCCTCCCTCATTCAAGAAGGCGTAACATTGATTATCTGGAAAATTGATTATCTGGAAAAGTAAATTAAAAGTATTTGAGCCAGACATCCTCTGCTGATGTAAATTAGTGTTGCTCCCATGACTTCAGGGTTGCTACACCAACCCAGACTGACACCACCTTAAGGTCTGACCCTCTATGTATCTTACCTTTGTTAATGTAATGCAGAAGCTGGAAATGAATAAAAGAAACCACCATCATGTGACCAGCAAATGGTCCACTGACGACAATTTGAGAACCACTGTTCTAACTTCTCAGTCATTTGTGTTTATCACAATGAAATGCTTAGAAGTGAATGCAGTGAAACTGATTGCTTCATTAAACCACTTTACATTAGTGTAACTTCACTGAATTCAATGGAGTTGCACTGGCTTTATGCCAAACCTTCCAGACAGGGCCCAGGTAACAAGCTTCCTGTTAGAATTAACAAGCCAAAGTCTTGTATCCATCTGAAGTCAGGTGCACTTTCTGAAATCTTATCTTCAGATTTTCTATTCCTTGAGGAGCTCCACTTCCACCTGAATTGTAGAGATCTGACAACTCTGCAGTCCAATGTTTGTGCTGCTTGGCTAATCCCAGCAATAAAGACATAATTTGTTTCACTGCAGTAGGTCCATGTACTGCTTATCAACTCTCTTCTAACATCTTTAAATGTTAACTGAGCCTATTACTTAATATATTTTATATCAGGCTTCCAGATACATTTATTGAAGGGAAAATTAAACAGAAATTTAAAGTGACAAGTCTAAAAATGTACCTGAAAAATTCCATGAAAGAGAAGCCATAGCCATGCTGTTCTGCAATTCCTGCACAAACAACATTTGCAGATGCTCCGATCAATGTCCCATTACCTGTAATTCAAAAACAAAATTAATGCCAGTTTATATTTGTCCTTTGCTTCCTACTCTTCCTTTGATTTAACATTCAGTTGGCCTAGGTTGAAGACTTTAGATCTGCTAGTTAGAAAAGAAAAATCAATTGTCTTGCATATACCCGAAAAGAAGCCATCTCAACAATAACTCTGTGTCTATAAAGAGCTTAATGCTTTCATAGATAAGCCTCATCATCCTCAGATTCCCAGCAAGCAAAGAGAATGGGAATGAAACATAACACCATGTTGTCAAAATGACACCAATGACCTGTATTCAGAGAAACTTTCCGATTATTGGTTTTATAAACAGAGAGGTGCCATCAAGATAAAATAGGACAAAGAGGAGGAAGTCCAGGAAAGGAAGCACATTTCTGCAACAATATTTTGAACTATTGATTGAGGGTACTAAGAAAACAGATGCATTTCTTCTATGTATACATGAGATTGGCAAATTAATGTCTTACATTTTCATCTCTTTTTACAAATACATAAAACTAGTGATTTAAAAAAATATTAAATAGGGTGCAGGCTAATAGGAACAAATGTTGTTCATAGTGTCTCTACTAGGGTGAAATTTCAGTACCAAGGAGGTGCAGTTTGTAAATAGTGCACTGAAAATGTCCTGTCTCGTTAAGACCCCTGGACCAGATCATCAGCTCATGTAAACCAGCAACCTTGGCATGTGGCCCCCCAGAGTAAGCACCCTTGATGGGCCGGCCAGTTTGTTTACCTGTCATGTCCACAGGTTCGGCCGATCGTGTCTCCCACTGGTCGTGTTCACCGCGCCGCTTCCCACAGCTCCCATTGGACCGGAGCGCCGAACCACGGCCGATGGGAGCTGCAGTTGGCTGAACCTGCAGAAGCGGTAGGTAAACAAACCAGCTGGACCTGCCAAGGGTGCTTACCCTAGGGGGCTGCATGCCAAGGTTGCCAATCCCTGCACTAGATCTTGTTCCTCTCCAATTCTTTCAAGTAGCTGACCTTCTCCCATTCCATTTCTAAAAACTCCATTTCATATAAAGAAATAAATTATTCAGGTATCCAAATGGTCCAATTCATTATCCAGGTCTTCCCAACCTAAAGCTTGAACTCGATAAAAGTTTTGTAGCTGACTCTACCAGTCATAACTGATGTCCTTTGCCAATCAATCTGGCCTGTAGTATAGCTGGGAAAATTACAGTACTTTCAGTATTCTTTTCTCTAACTGATATTTTGAGCAAAAGGGGCAGCCTTCTAAAAGAGGGCTTTTTCCAAGTATAGTATCGCAACTCATCTATTGTGTCCAATGATACTATATTAGGAATCCATCGTTCTAAGTATTTTCTCCTGTGCTCCCTCTGGCATAAGATCATTCTTACATTTTGTTCCTGTTACTCGTTGATGCACTGATATTTTACTGGTCTGACTTTGAGAGAACTAGATCAGAAGGTAATTAATGCTGAGGTTAATTGTTTTGACTTTAGTAAATATTCTGGGTCCTCCAGAGCTCAGCTTATGAAAGAACAGAGCAGGGGGAAGGCCAGTCATGTGATTTTCCAAATATTCATATGCTGTGTCTGGAGATTGCAGTCACTAAGCCAGCAAACTTTCTATCACAAAGAATTATTTTGTTCACATAGCTTTCCACATCCCAGAGTGCTCAGGAACAACATTACATATAGCCTAAAACACAATACAAGAAAACACCCTCTTCACATTCAAGCAAAACAAAACTGTGGGGTTCAGGTATGGGAAAAGAAGGGAGGGGTATGAGTGTTTGAAGTTAAAAAATATGGGGCCAAGAGGGATTCTACTAAAAATAATCTTGGGAGAACAGGGAAGATTTATGCTTCTTCTTTTAAAGATGATAAGCACTGGATTGGAACAGGTAATAAATAAATTACAGTGAATAAAATATTGAGAGATTTAGCAACCAAATAACCAAATTATTCAGTGTGCCACCTTGGCCTGATTCCCTGCTACACTACTCCAGTTTGACACCAGCAATGGAGTTATAGCAGAATAAGACAAGAATAAAATAGTGGTGACCCAGGCCTTCATTGACATGCAATGAGGAACACGGGGTGAACATCATAACATCACACTCAAGCTACCATGCTAGATTCTGAAGAAGCTACAAGTGATGGGGATTCACTGCTAAGAGCCTCAGAATCACTATCTGGTAGTTATATGATCTTAATAATGATATTATCCAAGTGCCTTACAAACATTAATGGGTTTTATCTTCTCAACAACTGTGTAAGGTAGGAAATTTTACAGATGGGGAACTGAGGCACAAACTAGACTAAATGTCTTGTCCAAAGTCCTATAGCATGTCTGTGGTTAAGCCAGGAACTGAAACCGGGTCTTCTAATTCCAGTCCAGCTTCCTTCTATGGTAGAACCATTCTTCCTACTCTGCACCCAGCACTGTTGTAAATTCATCATGGAGTTAACAAGGACCCAACCTGTGCTAAATAGTGCAATTAGGAAAAAAACACTTTCAAACCTAGCCCAGCGCATGGCTTTAAACAAAAAGAGGATAATCCAAAATCAAAATTTGGTGACTCTGCAAAAAAGAAAACTAATTTTTCTTTCTCCTAGAAAATTACATTTTTTCACAAGTCTGTATATGCTTCTTCAGCTTCACCATCTTTCATCTCTTTTCATTTAAACTGAATTATTTCCTTGCTACTACCCCGCCTGGATTGTGTTTTTCTATTTTTTAATTATCACATTTTTCCTGTGTATATATGTTCATTTGAGATTGCTTTTCTTTTATATTAAATTTTATAGTTCCATACTGGTTTTCTTTTCTCTACTACTGCACCCTGAAGGAACAGCTTTGAAAAATAATAAGTAGACATCTTTTTTGTTATACCTCCTTTACAATCCCTTAACTTCTCTCCATTTCCCACATTTGCTGCTCTCAGTGACAAAAGATACGTTCTAGTTCAAAAGGAATTATTTCTGAGAAGTCCTGCATTCTGTGTTATACAAGAGTCAGACTAGGTCAGGGGTCTGCAACCCGCGGCTCCGGAGCCGCATGCGGCTCTTTCATCCCTCCGATGCGGCTCCCTGTGTGTTCTAATTTTAACCGGCCCGCAGACTGTTCTCTATGCGGCCCGCCAGCACTGTCCAACCAGTGCGCGGAGCCGCAGCCGAAAGAGAGGGGCGGGGTCAATAAGAGGCGAGCGGCGGGGGGGGAGAAGAACGGAGGCGGAGCCGGGGCCGGGGCACGAGGTGAGGCGGAGCCGGCGGAGAAGTGCGAGTCGGGCCGGGGCCGGGGCAGGAGGCGAAGCGCGGTGGAGCCGGCGGATAAGAGCGAGCTGGGGCTGGGGCACGAGGCAAGGCAAGGCAAGCTGGGGGAGGGGGGGAGTGAAAGCACGGCCGGGGGGGGGGGGGAGGAAGAAGAGCGAGAGCACGGCTGGAGGGGAGGGGGAGGGAAGAAGAGCGAGAGCACGGCCGGAGCGGGGGGGAGGGAGGGAAGAAGAGCGAGAGCACGGCCGGAGCGGGGGGGGGAGGAAGGGGGGGGAGGAAGAAGAGCGAGAGCACGGCCAGAGGGGGGGGAGGGAGGGAAGAAGAGCGAGAGCACGGCCGGAGCGGGGGGGAGGAAGGGGGGGGGAGGAAGAAGAGCGAGAGCACGGCCGGAGGGGGGGGAGGGAGGGAAGAAGAGCGAGAGCACGGCTGGAGGGGAGGGGGAGGGAAGAAGAGCGAGAGCACGGCCGGAGGGGGGGGGGAGGAGGGAGGGGGTCGGCCCTCACACATCTTCACCGTCCTTACCAAATCTGGCCCTCTTCCCAAAAAGTTTGGACACCCCTGATCTAAATGCAACACATTATAGTTTGTTTATACATAGCATAAAGGCAAAGAAAACGTTATATGCAGTGTTATTTCATTTTAAATGTCAAAAGGGTTTTGTGGCTCCCAGTGTTTTCTTTACTGTGGGAAACGGGTCCAAATGGCTCTTTGAGTGGTAAAGGTTGCAGACCCCTGGACTAGGTGATCACAATGGGCCTTTCTGGCTGTAGAATTTCCAAATCTCTAATAGTTTCATGGAGAAAACTAAGGTAAACTGTTCACCCCTGTGTTAAGGCCTTGATCCTGCAAAGGAATCCATACAGGGAGGGCCATTTGTGCCCACCAGGAATTCCAGTGAGGTCACTGGGACCACCTGGTAGTGCAAGCATGCACCCCCATGGATCCTTTCAGAGTATGAGAGCCTAAAGTTATAACAACATAGAGTATTCTACTTGTGGCACCAAGACTGGTTTGCTGCATTGCCTCTCTCCTCCACAAAGTAATACACATACTACTACAGGGTAGAGAGAAGAGCTAAATGACAGTGCAGCAGGACAAAAAAATTGGCACCGGCCCTTCAGAAATGTATCCCCAAGCCAAGTAGTATCTGTCATTTGAGGGCATCCATCAACTTCACTGTTAGTTTCCTCACTCCATCTCTGTCTCTAAATGCATTAAGAAATACTTATTTAGAGATATTAAACCAAATTTGTATCTTACATGTGTGCTGGTACAAGATGTCACAAGAAGGGCAAGACACAAGAAATAGATCCAAAAGCAAATAGAGAGGAAAGGAATCAGGTGGGGAAGCTTAAAGAATCTGTAATTAAGAATTCAAACTAATCACTAGTCTTTTGTTCCCAAGAGATTTCACAAGAGATTTCTGTTTTGATTACAGTGTATTTCTTTGCCAAATACCACCATCAAAAGAAGACAACAAAAACAATGCTACTGTAACATGATGAATCTACATCTTCCTTCAGGTTAAGGAAACAGGGATAACAATATCCTTGTTCTCACTGTTGTATCCAAGTACTATAGGGATCACCAAACAGAGATTTTACATACTGTATAGGAGCTGAAAAAATGCCTAAGCATAATGAGGCATTATTGAAAAAGAGTTTCTGCCTTTGCAATGAATTTATATCCTAAAGTGGGTTTAAGTTGGGGAGGGGGTCATTTGAAATGTTATTTGAAAGTAGGAAGGTTATTTTCATTTGTTTGGCTTTGGGTTAGTTTGGGTTTTTATTGTTCTCTGTGTCTGTGTGGTTTAATTAGATTTTGTCTTAGTTGGCTTCAGGAATTAAATTGAAATCAACAATAAAGGAAATGTTTCCTCTTCTTTTAATGTCTATCATTGTAGTAGGCTAGAAATTTGGTAATGAAAAAACAAGTTTGCAACCAAAGAATCATCGAAAATTCAGGATTAGGCTAATGTATGTGAAAACCATACACACGTCTAGTTCATTCAGATTGATGTTTTAGTAAACAAGGATTAATTATTTCCCAGGAATCCATAAAATCACTGCATGACTACTACAGAATAGCAAGTGCTAAATGGTATTGCACAAACTTTTACTTATTTCTGTTACTTATTTGCTTAGTATTATACAAAGACATCCTGTCAAAGAGCAACAATGCAACATCCACTATTCTTATAGTTCTCTTGATTTAATGACATCTATTATAATCTGTTTGTAATTAACATAGGGGCAATAGTTTTGTAAATATCTATATCTATATATATAAAAGTCAAGTGGTGTATGTATGTGTGTATGTATGTATGTATGTATGTACGTATGACTGCGAACTCCTCCCGCACCGTTTGAGCCAGAGACTTGAAATTTGGTACAGTGAGGGGTCTTGGGGTCTAGATGCTGGTAAGGGTCGAAAAATTTTCGGATCTCACCTCTGACGCCCCCCAGGGGTGAAAGTCTTTCAGGGCCAATCACATCGGCTGGGCGGTTAGGTGGTGATGATGTCATAATACCCCCCTCCAACAGACACCTCACTCGCTCAGCTCACCCCTCCCTCCTCCAACGGAACCCCGGAGATCCCTCAGTTCTCTGCCCCTCCCCCCTCCCAACGGAACCCCGGAGATCCCTCCATTCTCTGCCCCTCCCCCCTCCCAACAGAACCCCGGAGATCCCTCAGTTCTCTGCCCCTCCCCCCTCCCAACGGAACCCCGGAGATCCCTCAGTTCTCTACCCCTCCCCCCTCCCAACGGAACCCTGGAGATCCCTCCGTTCTCTGCCCCTCCCCCCTCCCAACGGAACCCCGGAGAGCCCTCAGTTCTCTGCCCCTCCCACCTCAACCCCGGACTCCATCAGCTCTGTGCCCCCCCCCCCCACCTGCGAAGGTCCCCGGAATCCCTCGGCTCTGGGCCCCCTCCCCCCCTGCGACGGATCTGAGTTGGGTTTGGTGGGACGGTAAGTGAGGTGGGGGTGTCGGGTTCGGTCGGGGGGTGAGGTGGGGGTGTTGGGGTTGGTCAGGGGGTGTTGCGGTTGGTGGGGGGGTGAGGTGGGGGTGTTGGGTTTGCTTGGGGGGGTGAGGTGGGGGTGTCGGGTTTGGTCGGGGGGTAAGTGAGCCGGGGGGGTGTCGGGGTTGGTCTGGGGGGGTGGGAAGGTGTCGGGGGGGTGAGGGGTGTGGTGTGGGTGTTGGGTTTGGTCTGGGGGGGGAAGGTGTTGGGGTGGGTGCCCAGACCAAACCCGACACCTCCCCCGGCTCACTTACCCCCCGACCAAACCCGACACCGCCACCTCACCCCCACACCAACCGCAACACCCCCTGACCAACCACAACACCCACCCCTCACCCCTCACCCACCCCAACACCTTCCCACCCCCCCAGACCAAACCCGACACCCCCTGGCTCACTTACCCCCCAACCGAACCTGACACCCCCACCTCACCCCCCCACACACACCAATCGCAACACCCCCAGACCAAACCTGACACCCCCCGGCTCACTTACCCCCCGACCGAACCCGACACTCCCACCTCACCCCCCCAAGCAAACCCGACACCCCCACCTCACCCCCCCACCAACCGCAACACCCCCTGACCAACCCCAACACCCACACCTCACCCCTCACCCCTCACCCACCACGACACCCCCCACCCCCCCAGACCAAACCCGACACCCCCCCGGCTCACTTACCCCCGACCGAACCCGACACCCCTATCTCATCCCCCCAAGCAAACCTGACACCCCCACCTCAACCCCCCACCAACCGCAACACCCCCTGACCAACCGCAACACTCACCCCTCACCCACCCCAACACCTTCCCACCCCCCCAGACCAAACCCTACACCCCCCGGCTCACTTACCCCCCGACCAAACCCGACAACCCCACCTGACCCCCCCAAGCAAACCCAACACCCCCACCTGACCCCCCGACCAAACCCGACACCCCCCCCCCCCCGGCTCACGGTGCACTGTGTAGCACACAGATTATTAAATACACTGTTCGGTCGGGGGGTGAGGTGGGGGTGTCGGGTTTGCTCAGGGGGTGAGGTGGGGGTGTCGGGTTTGGTCGGGGGTGAGGTGGGGGTGTTGGGTTTGTTTTGGGGGGTCAGGTGGGGTTGTCGGGTTTGGTCGGGGGTAAGTGAGCCGGGGGGTCTTGGGGTTGGTCGGGGGGGTGGGAAGGTGTCAGGGTGGGTGAAGGGTGGGTGTTGGGGTTGGTCAGGGGGTGTCAACTGTCTGCCCCCTCCCCACCTCCGACTGACCCGAGCAACGCCGGGCACTTATGCTAGTATATATATATAAAAAGTCAAATGGTGTATGTGTGCGTGTATGCGTGTATGTATGTGCACTTACTCCTTCGACACCGTTTGAGCTAGAGACTTGAAATTTGGTACACTTAGAGGTTTTAGGGTCCTAATCGGGGTAAGAGTCGAAAATTTTTCAAATCTCACCTCTGACGCCCCCCAGGGGTGAAATTCTTTAAAGCCCATTCACATCAGCTGGGCAGCTGCTGTTCTCTGTGACATAGTTATGATGTCATAATACCCCCTCCAACGGACCCTGCATTCGCTCAGCTCTCTGCCCCCTCCCCCCTCCAACGGACCCACACTCGCTCAGCTCTCTGCCCCCTCCCCACCTCCGACGGACCCGAGTTGGGTTTGGTCGGAGGGTAAGTGAGGTAGGGGTGTCGGGTTTGGTCGGGGGGGGTGAGGTGGGGATGTTGGGTTTGGTCGGGGGGTAAGTGAGCCGGGGGTGTTGGGTTTGATCTGGGGGGGTGGGAAGGTGTCGGGGTGGGTGAGGGGTGAGGTGTGGGTGTTGGGGTTGGTCAGGGGGTGTTGGGTTTGGTGGGGGGGGGTTGGGTTTGTTTGCGGGGGTGGGGAGGGGGGTCGGGGTTGGTCAAGGGGTAAGTGAGGTGTGGGTGTCGGGTTTGTTTGTGGTGGTAGGTAGGGGTGTCGGGTTTGGTTTGGGGGAAAGTGAGGTGGGTGTGTCAGGTTTGGTCTACGGGGGGTGAGGTGTGGGTGTTTGTCAGGGGGTGTTGGTAGGTGGTGACGTGGGGGTGTTGGGTTTGGGTGGGTGGGTGAACATGTGAGTCGGGGTTGGTCGAGGGGTAAGTGAGGTGGAGGTGTCGGGTTTGGTCGGGGGGTGAGGTGGGGGTGTCAGGTTTGCTCTCTGCCCCCTCCCCCCTCCAACGGACCCCACACTCACTCAGCTCTCTGCCCCCTCCCCACCTCCGACGGACCCGAGCAATGCCGGGTATTTTCGCTAGTGTGTATAGATAGATAGATAGATAGATAGATAGATAGATAGATAGATAGATAGATAGATAGATAGATAGATAGATAGATAGATAGATAGATATTAATACCAGGGATTGCACCTTTTAAAACTTTCCACCATTACATTCCCAATGAATGAGTCAGCATCACCAAGATGACACCCCCGCCTCCCCAACACACCTTTTTGCAGCAGTTTCTGACTCCTCCCACCACTCCACCCATAAAATACTACTACCATCCTCTAGCAAACCTGGAAAATATTCCCCCACCCCAAAATTCAGGTATAGTGAAGACATTTAAATTATTTGTAAGCTCTTTGGGGCAGGGACTAGAATTGTTTGTATATTGCCTATCACAACAAGGTTTTTGTTCTTAATTGGGACACTTAGGCACTAGTGTACTTCAAATAATAATGAATATATATATATATCACATGTAAAAGGACCTCTTAACATTTATGCTAAAAATATTGCCCCAAATTTCCTCCCAAACATTCACAGGGGGTATAGCTCAAAACATACATAACCTAAAATAAATAGGCCCGATATTTAGATTTCTGTAAATTCAGATTATTGTAAAAACATTCAATCTGGGTTTTATCCATACCTCATAAGAGACAAAGGAAGTTATTTTATAAACTGGCCTGGAAAAACTCAGTCTTCAGTAAATCAAATACATTTATCATTCTATTGCTCAAAAACCATAAGGCAACTTTAAACTCATATAATTGGAGTGAATATTGAAGCTAATAGACCCAGCACAATCTGGATTACAGCTAGGAGCTGAAATTGAAAAAACTTTAGTGGCACTGATGGATGACCTCCTGCTGCCAATGGATGGTGTGTGGAAATTAGTTCCTATCCTCTTGGACCTACCTACACTATTTGATATGGTCAAACATGAGATACTAATGTAGCCCTTGGGAGCAGTGGCAGAGAGAATGTGTTAAAATGGCTTAAGACTTTCCTGGAGGGTCACACCCAAAGAATAATGATAGGAAACTCTCTCTACCACTAGACCTCTCACTTGTGGAGTCCCACAAAGATCAATTCTCTCACTGGCCCTATTCAACATCTGTATACAACCACTAGTTGATCTGGTTACATGGCATGGATTTAAGTGCCAACAATGTGTAGATGACCCACAGCTCTACCTCTCCATCACCACATATGACTATACCACTAGCACCAAGATGGCTGAGTGACTGGATGAGATTGGCTCACAGACTGAAGCTGAATTTAAGTAAAACAGAGGTTATGCAGGGGAAGAGAGGAAAGAACTTTGATGTGTTTTCAGCCATGGTGCAGTTTCCTTTGGTTGAAGGTGAAGCCCCAAAATTGGTTGATTTGGTCTGTAGTTTAGGATCACTCCTGAACTGATCATAGATACTAAGTTCTCATACAGCAGCATCTGCAAGTAATGCTTTTTATCATCTCCTGTTAGCTAGGAGATTCCATCTCATCCTGCTGGACCTGGCCTCAGTTATAAATGTCTTTGTCACCTCTCAGCTGGACTATAACAGTGTTATATATCTAGTCATGAAGCCATCAACCCCATAGGAAATTCCATAGAATATTGAGTCAAGTGCAAAGTCTCAGTCATTATCTTCAAGGCTCCAGGGACTGGGCCCAGAATATGTAAAATGATGTGTAAAGCTCTGGGATGAAAATCGCGATTGACAACTCCACTCCTCAGTCTCAATGGAGCTTTCTACCACAAAGATAAAGCTCATCTGTGCATGAGCTAGCTTGAGAAAGTGGAATGAACTCCCACAGAATCTAAGGACAATTACAAACCCAAACAACTTCCTCTCCAAGGGCAAGGTATGCTACAACCTTACCTTCTCTAATATAAATGCATGGCAGCATGTACATTAAAACAGAAACAAAATCCTACCAAATCAAAACACTATACTGCATGCGTTCTTCTTCCCCTTGGAAGAGGATTAGAGAGAGAATTAATCAGACATAAAAAGATATTAGTCACATCACTTAATGAACTGCAGGAAGGAGTTCAGATAGTATGGCAATAAGGGCCATACAAGAACCTACAGAAAATAAAATAGAATAGACTAATTTTACGTAGAACTGCTATAGTTGTGTGCAGTCATTATGCACAAACAAGAGGAAAGTTATTTGCAGGATATTTGTTGAGGGAAGATGGTGATAAATATGCTATTTCTGGCCTATTTTTCAAGGCAAAAGTTTTCAAAGCCCTCAAATGTCAGTTCTGTCTGTGTGTTCAGATTAATATTCCTACAAGGAATGTAAAAGCCTGGATTAGCCCCAAGTTACAAGAAAAGAAATTGACAGTTTTGGCCAAGGATAAAACAATTAAGAATGATTCAGAAACAAAAGCCACATATTTAAATGAATTCTGAGTATGCCCAGGCTTTGCTTTCTTCTTCCCAGCTGACTGAGAATTAGTACATTTGGGTTGACCAGATGTGTGGTTTGGTAGGCCAGATTGGGTAGTTCCATTGGCTGGATGTTGGTTCAATTCACGTGACAAGAGGGTAGAGGCATTTGCTTATATTATCTAAACAAAATTCTCATTTAATAAATTCTAGTTCAGGCTTCCCACTAACTTTCAGGCAAAATATGTTCTGTGTACCTCAAAACAGACAAAGAGTTGTTAAACAGCCATAATGTATTTGGTTTCCTACATAGCAATAAACTGATCTCACAAATCTGGCTACAGACGTTAACATTACATTAAGATTCTCAATAGCTCTACAACAGACAGCCATCACATAACTTTCTATGTTTCACGAAAGACCAATTCAAATTTGCCTCTTTAAGCAGAATTAGTTGACATGCATATATGAAACTGCATTCCTGATCTTGTATACTTTTATTTTTATAGTTTGTGTGTATAAAAATTAAAAATCAACAGCAACATATTTATTTATTTATTTATTTTACAATAAAGAGCTGGAAGGGCATGAAAAATTAATCATCAACTCATAAGATTTTTTTTTTGGAATCTTAGAAGAGCTTTCCTTAAATTAGGTGGGTCTCTTTTCTGTGCTCTTACCGCAACTTGCTATTTCTGTGTACAAACCCAAGATGAGCATTACAGGTTACAGCACATGGATATGAATTACTATAAGGGATTTCAGTCATGAAAATGAAACGTCTTTTCTAAACTGACATCTTTTAGGTAACATGTTTCTGCATCAAGGTCCTGAGTGGATTACATTGTAACCTGTGCATGGACTCTACAGGAAAACATACAGATAAATTAAATGTTTTAGCTAACTTTCCCAAACTGCATTTCATGCAGACTAGGGACCTGATTCTGAAACACTTATGTACTTAGCAGCAGTCTCACTACTTCCATGAGGCCAGCTTGCGTAAGTAAGTATTGCAGGACTCAACCTTAATTGTTGAGGTTGGGGGAAAATCGACAATCAAAATTTCTGCTATGAAAGAAAAAGTGTAGTTCTATGGTTTTTACAGGCTTGAGCCTGAGGGACACAAGGCAGGCTGCGGCAGATCCTTTGTGCATTACTTTACTATCTCCCGCTGTGAACAGACCAGTAAGCGTCTCTCTCTAATATAAACATCTATAACATCAAGATATGAAATCTGAGCCAACAACAAAAGACACCTCTCTCAGAAAAGGCAGATTACATAGTATTGAAATAGAAATGGAGCACTATCAATGAGCATAATCTCAATGGTCTTCTTCGGGGTGGACAGATTTTTTGGCCCAAGGGATACATCTGGATATGGAAATTGTATAGTGGGCCATGAATGCACGAAATTGGGGTTGGGATGCAGGCTCTGGGGTGTGGCCAGAAATGAGTTCAGGGGGCGGGGGGGCGGCTCCAGGCTGGAATAGGGAGTTGGAGTATAGGAGGAGGCCAGGGGGTGCTTACCTCAAGCAACTCCTGTGTGGATGTGTGGCCAGGTGGCGTTGTGCACTGCCCCATCTGCAGAAGCCGCCCCTGCAGCTCCCAATAGCCACAGTTCCTGGCCAATGGGACCTGCGGGACTGGTGCTTGGGGCAGGGGAAGCATATGGAGACCCCTGCCTGCCCCTTCGCATAGGAGCCGGAGGGGGGACATACTGCTGCTTCTGGGAGCCTCAGCACGGGCACACAGAGGAGCCTCCAACCCAATTCCCTGGCTGGAGCACAGGAGCAGGGCAAGGCCCAGATCCCACTCCCCAGCAGGAGCTCAAGGGCCAGATGTGGCCCTGTAGTTTGCCTGCCCATGGTCTACTCTCTGGTATTTTATCCATTTATGCACCTGAAAGCCTTTAATATTGTATATCACCAACATTTTACACATTTTCCATTGTTCATAATTCCATGACTCAGAACCTGGGACTTCAGCCAACTGAACTTAGAAAGCAGGACTTTCAACATGATCCTCGAATCAGCCAGGGTTTGGGTTCCTTGTTTAAAATGCTTCTGTAACTCCTGTTGGCCGTGACCCCTCTACGAATGAAACCTTGTGGCATGAATATTATGCATGAATACTTTCAATAGCATAGTAGTAAAATTATTCTAAAAGCAACGTCTTTCCATACTCGTCAGTGAAACTATGCTAGGACCCGGATAGCACTGTTGCTGTGACCATGATTCAATCACCACATGGAGAGAGCTTCTCCAGGTTCCTCTCACTCCACAGGGTTTTCAATATTCCTACCAACAGCTGTCAGTGACTTTCCAAAACAGGGGCCAGATCTAGGGAAAGGTTAGCTCAGCAGAGTGAGGAATCTGGAAAGATTTAGTGTTTTCTGCCTCAATAGAATTTAAAAACATGACATCACTTCCCCCTCTGCTCTGGCTAGAAGTCCCGGTACATTCAAGATGAATGTACTTGCCAGTTTTATATCCTATATTTATATCTGTCTTGTATTGGTGACCCACTGAAATAAGAATGTGTTTAAATTAGGGTGACCAAATGTCCTGATTTTATAGGGACAGTCCCGATTTTGGGGTCTTTTTCTTACATAGAAAAATTACCCCCTGTCCTGATTTTTCACACTTGCTGTCTGGTCACCCTAGTTTAAATACATAATCTAAAATATGGACAGTACAAGTTTCAAGACAAAGGACATGCTGAAATTCATGACAAGTAAATACATTAAGTAAGTAAATATAATTAAATAAATCTACACTTGTGTTTTAGGAATCCAAAATGCCAGGTGTGCTGTCCTTCTCCAATCATTAGTCTATTACTAATTTGCAAAACTTGCATAACAAATAATTGCTTTCCACAAATTGAAAATCATTAGTACAAGTAAAGGTACTGCAGTACTTCCTTTAATTTCATCCACAATGTAAATAGCATCAAATCAGTGTTAGATTTTATGTAGATTCTTTACTAAATCAATTCAGAACATAATTTTATTTCAGAGCTGAACCATTAAATTATTCTACCTTTCTTTATATCATGACATAGGTAGGACCCTTTTAAAAATGCACGATGCACAATGCAGTAAATATGAAACCTCATGGATAAAGAACAAGTAGAATATTATCCTTCACCCTATCCCACACACTGTTGATACTACCTCTATATATAGTTGACAGGGCAATTTTTTTAAAATCGCAAGAACTTTACAAATATATAAATATATATAATCATGTTAAAACTACGGTGTTTCTATTAGGGATTGGAGAAGAGTATTTTAAAAGTTGTTTGTTGCAACTGTCTTTAAATAAAATGGTGTGCAGTTGTAGAAATTGCAACACTGTCCAGTTCAAGGTCTCAATTCCAATTTTGAAATCCCTCTTGAATTGATTTCAATCCCCCGACAGAACACCTCACACTTAGTGGCCATGGCTTCCAATGACAACAACATTCCACTGTTACCATGGCACTGACAATAATAGGATGCTTCTGAGTGCAGAAGAAGTGACTTTTATAGTAGATGCACCCAGATTGTGGAATTCACACTCTTAAGTGACAAGACTCTTCAAAAACATGTACACAAAGGCACCAAGCACCCATGCTCTCACACACCAACCTGTAAACAAAGCAACCTATTTCTCCTACAAGTTGAGAAGGGAGAAGGGGAAATTGTTATTTCTATTATTAAACGTTTCGTAGACTCTCAGTTACTAAAGTAAGGGACAATATAAAAATCTACAGAAGTTAGAAAGAAAAAACTTTAATCTGTATGTTGTTCTTTGAAAAAAGAAAATTATCACTCCTTTGTGGGAATATTTTCATGTTACTCTCTCTACTTTATTTTTCTCTGTGGACAAATCAAAGGTTCTGGTGTGTGGGATTTAATTTATGGGAAATGTCTTCTGTTTTTTCCTTTCATCCTTAATTAATAGATCCGTTTCTGATAGGATTTTTAATTTAAAAAACTAATTTATGCATTTAAAATAATAATGTAATTGTCATTAAATACCATAGATTTTGTCATTAGTTACTCGGAATTTTATTTATAAAAATATTTTCAATTTATCTTCAAGTACTGTAATCCAATCTTCAGCTATGACCATGTGAAAGATTCAGTAATGTTACCCAAGCAGCTAGTCAAAGCTCTGGGCCTTGCAGTGCTCCAGCTGGAAGTTGAAATTGACAACAGGCAACAGAGTCTGATATTTTCTTTAATGTAATCTTGTGTATTTACAAGGAACGTACAAAGTCATGTTTCTCAGAACATAGGAGGAATAAAATTGCAGGAGACAGTTCCTTTATTTGCTGTTCTAAGATTGCCTTTCCAGTCAGTATCATGTATTCAAAAAACATTTTCTCTTAGCTTTATCTTGGGGCCACATTACTGTGTTTCCAGACTACTTTCGCTCTCTCTTCTTTCTTGTTCCTGTCACTGTGTTGTCACTGCTGTTCCCCTCTCTCTCTCTCTCTCTCTCTCTCACACACACACACACACCTCTTTACCCCCCAAAACAATCCCCCTGTTGAAATCTCTTGGCCTGAACCATTAGAATTCCTGATTGGTTTTGGGTGTGCCTTTGATTTAGAGGCCACTATTGTTTCTTACAATTAACCTGAAATAAGGGCAACTGTTAAATTTATCAGTTTGGGGAGGGGCTGGGTGACCAGATGTCCCAATTTTATAGGGACAGTGCTGATATTTGGGGCTTTTTCTTATATAGGCACCTATTACTCCCCACCTCCAATCCTGATTTTTCACACTTGTTATCTGGTCACCCTAGGGGGGAATTACATGACCTATAGATAAGATGGCTCCCCTACAAACTAAACCTAATCAATTAAGGACTCCTGGGTACCTAAACTACAACCTTGTGTCAGAAATTTACTAATTAGAAGAGAGGGACTATTTTTGTTGTTGTATTAGGGATCCTACTAGGAAAAATAGAACCAATGATGGTATATCTACACTGCAAATAAAAACTCATGGCTCACCTGTGTAGGCTGAATCAGGGTCACAGGCCTCAGATTAAGGGGCTGGTTAATTGCTGTAGAGATGTTTGGGCTCAGGCTGGAGGTGGGAGGGTCCCAGCTGTTTAACTGCAGTATAGACATTTGGGCTCAGGCTGCAGCTTCAGCCCAAATGTTTACAGTGCAGTTAAACAGCCCCTTAGCTCAAGCAGTGTGAGCCTAAATCAGATGACAAGAGCCAGCTGTGGGTATCTGTCATAAGTGTGGAGTGTTGTCTTGTCTGTGTGGGGTTAATGTTACCTGAGAGGGCAGTGTCGTCAGAGAAGTCTGGCTAGATACAGAGAGACCAGGAAGTGGAGTTCAGTTCGATCTGGGCTTTGCATTGACTCAGAATCCCTTGTCCAACTATAGACCCCCAACCTTGTCCTTTCCCTGTATGTCTTCATAACTAGCTAAAACAGTAAGTAAGATTGTATCCTGCATAACCTTGCATTCGATCTTGGTGTCCCTATCTGTGTAGTTAGCAGAGAGGGGGGGGGGGAGTTGGTTTATGCAAGAAGATTGAGGTTAAAAAATTCAATACCTGTGTAGTGTATTAATTATATGCTTGTTCTTTTCTTTATTAAACTTTTTATACCTATAAGAATTGTCTGGTAATTCTAGTAAGGTGATCTGAGCCTTGAATCTGGGGATCTCACAAAGAGTGAGACCGGAGTGCTGTGGCTACCTTGCCTTCGGCTATCAGGGAGAGTGAAACAGCGTGAGGGTCCCTTTTTCTCAGGGAGAGAAACGGGGTTTGGGGGGAACCGGGTACCCCCTCTCCAGGGCCTTGGAGAATTACTCGGATGGTGGCAGCTTGGGTTCCCCAATTTCCCAGCTGGTAGAGTGTGGGGATTTGGGGGTGTGAAAACTTAACTTAGGCTGGGAAGCAGCTTGTAGTTATTTGGTCTGGCATAGAAAAGTCCCTCCTCTGTACCCCAGAGCACAGAGAAAGGGAAAGGACAATTACAGTATCTAACTGCAGTGTAGACATACTGCAAGAATCCGACGAAGTGGGTATTAGCCCACGAAAGCTTATGCTCCAATACTTTAGTTAGTCTTTAAGGTGCCACAGGACTCTAGATTCTGTGAAATACTTCAATATTCCATTGGATGCATGGCGAGCACTATTGGATTTGAGACCAGATCTCACTAAGGGTAACAGCATGATTCTCTCATAAAGGAAAAGAAAATGGAAAGTACAGTCCTGAAGAAAAGGAACCTGTGATTGGGAAAACCAAGCAATATTTGACATATTTGATATCTGAATAGTAGTATAAAGTATAATTAGTACTGACATGCAAGATATTTAGTATAGCTTGAGAATCCATACTTTCAATATATTGATAAGCCAATATAAAAATATTTATACATTCCCAATAATATTACTCATATCTCCTTTCCATATATGCACTTATATTTATAACTATATCTATGTTGTTATATATTTATAATATATACACAATGTTAATATATTCATAATTATTTACTTGAGTATTATTTGTGACTACCTGTATTACTTTGTATGGACACTTGTAATTTTTACATTTTTATCCATACTTAATTGTTATAATGTGTATATGGTAATAATATATTATATTTCTTTGCACACTATCATTTGTCACTTCATGTTTATTTTTTTCCATTAATTTATTGAGGTAACTATTTATATACTATATACTACTACTTATGCACTCATATCTCTGAAGCAATAGGTTTCATTCATTTATATACTTGGCATATGTACATATTTCTGGGAGATTCCTAATTAATTCATATTGGAGGGGTGCAAGGGTGGGTGCAGGGATACGCCATCTGGGATCAGAACATGATTATATTAGAAGTATGGTAGGTTAAAGATAAGGTGGGTAGTGTCTGGTTTTTGTTTGTTCTTAATAGAAAGACACTCAAAGGCTTTCAGTCTACTGGGCATCAATGAACAGCTGAACAATCACTGATTTTTTATGAACTCTATTAAGTTTTGTTCCTGGAAAGTAGGGGTGCTTCATCAATCCTCCAAAAGAATCAAAAGTTTGGGGCATTTAAAATCAAATTGATGGAATATAGCTTTCCTTCTGGAGGCCCGTTGAAGGAATGAAGATGTAGACAGAATTAAAAAACTATGGGTAGGACACGAATATCACTCCTCTTTCAACTCCAGCTGCAGGGAAGTAGTAATACTAATCCACAAGAGCCTAACTTTTCAATTTATTCAGTATTGATAAAAGCCAGAGGGCAGATTCATAATAATTGGAGGCATTTTCAACACTAAGAGATTAATTCTGGAGAGTGTAGACAATCCCAATGATGGAAACGCAGCCTCTCTTGCAGAAATATCTGATTTTATTTCCAGCAGAGCTGATGTCCCAGTGTTATTAGGATGAAATTGGAATGCTGGTCATGATGATATCATAGACAAAGTACAATGTTCTAGGTGAAAATCTCAGGACTGTTGGCACGCCATCCATTATCCCTACCGAAGGATATTGGACTACTGGATACTTGGAGCATTGGAGCGTCCTATGAGGCATGACTATGCATATTTCTCCACCTCATGCATCCTATTCCAGATTAGATTTCTTTAGGACATCTAAGATGCTGGCTTCTGCATGTCTGGAGGTGCAAGTTGATAGTATCATCATCTCTCACCATGCTCTAATTTAGTGGTGGGCAACCTGCAGCCCACAGGCCGCATGCGGTCTGTCAGGGTAATCCGTTGGCAGGCCACCAGACAGTTTGTTTACATTTGCATGGCTGCCTGCAGCTCCAGTGGCCATGGTTCACCCTTCCTGGCCAGTGGGAGCTTCGGGAAGAGGTGTGGCCACAGGGATGTAATAAATTGCTTAAAGTCTAATAAATTACTTAATTCTTGGCAGAGAAAGTTGTGAAATTTGAAAATAAAAATGAAGTAGATCTCCAAAATAATGAGCTCCTGCACTCTCTCACTACCCCAAAATAGAAATACAATGAATATATGTCTACCCAGAACAAATTCATACTTAAGAGAGCTAAACAGACACATTATGAATGGGGTGGGGGATAAAGCAGGCAAACTCCTAGAGAGGAAAAATAAAATGGTTTCATCCAATAACTCTCTATCCTCCTTGCTACAGGACGATGGTCTTTCTGTTCAGAACGTAATAACATTAACAGACAATTTATAGATCTTTATGATAACCTTTAAACATCATGGTGAATTCAGCTGCAAGCTATATGACCAATACATTCTCACTACATCAAACTGATTATATGGAAGAAGATATCTCTACTAGAAGAGATGCAGGCAATTTTGGGCAAAGTGCCTGGTGAAATGGCTTTCCAGCAGAATTTTATGAGACCTTAATCAATTAATACTGATACTGTTAGAAGTGTAAGCAGTGTCAGGGAATTGCAGGAATTGCAATGACTTTGCAGTGTCAGTATGGGTGACATCCAGTGGTGAGTTGCAGAAATTGCAGTAGCTTTTGGAAAATAACACCTGATTTCCTTAGACACACCCACCGCACCTGGCCTGCACTCTAACAGCCAAAATGATCACTTTGGCTACTGTGGGACCCCCAGTTTCTGTAGTATTGGGGCAAGAATGATAGAGTGCTGATTAACATGTTTATGTGAATGAGGGGTTGGGACATTGATTTGGCCTTTGGCATCCCGGACGAGCCCCCAAAATGTAACCCTTCTGCCCTTCAGAATTGGCAGCAACAAGGGCCAGGTTCAGTAAATAGGGGTTCCCTCTCAACAATACAATGCAAACTGGCTCGAGCCCCCACCCAGTGACCTGGGAAAATCCTAACACACCCCTGGGCACCTCAATGAGGCAATACTTCCCCTCTTGCAAGCACAGATCGGTGTAACAGAAGATCTTTATTAACATGAGGTAAATGACATCACTAAACTGGGAAAAACACCACACCTAGGGTTCATACACCAACCCGTGAGCAAATTGCCCCTCCCCAGCAAGTTTGGGCTGTGTCCTCTCCTGTGGGTTCAGGAGTCCAGCAACCCAAACGTCACCCAAAGTCCCACAAGTCCAATAGCCCAAAGTCCCTGGAGTCCAGCAACCCCAAAAGTCACCCAAAGTCCCAAAAGTTCAACAGCCCCAAAGTCTCTGGAGTCCCTGGTGGAAAGTCACTCTGCCGAATCTTACCTCCCAGGCTGGGTGGAAGTGGAGAGCAGAGTGGAGGGTACCTTCATGAGGTCCGAGGCCGACGGCCCAGTCTCTCCGTGGGGTGCTGGTGGCTCCGCTAGCCGCCCTGCTAGCCGACACAGGAACTGCTCTGCCCGCGGCTCGACTCTGCTCTGCCCGCTGTCTCAGGAACTGCTCAGGAACTGCTCGGCCAGCTGTCTCAGGAACGGGTCAGCCGGCACCGGGACTGCTCGGCCAGCTGTCTCAGGAACGGGTCAGCCGGCACCGGGGCTGCTCGGCCAGCTGTCTCAGGAACGGGTCAGCCGGCACCGGGGCTGCTCGGCCAGCTGTCTCAGGAACGGGTCAGCCAGCACAGGAACCGCTCTGCTTAGGGCCCCCCACTTAAGATAAAGCTCAGTGATTTTCAGCTCTTAAGTGATTTCAGCTCTTGAGTGATTTCAGCTCATAGCGGGGGGGCCTTAGTGCAGAGGCACCACCAGACCCAAAACAACTTCAGCTCTGTGGGCTGAAGTTAGACTCCTAAAGGAAGCAAAAGTCAGCTCTAACATTCCACAGGGGAGAGAGGCCAGGTGCAATAGGCCTGTGAGGCCCTCAGACAAGGCCCTGACCACAAGGTCTTGAGCCTGTCCACAGCCTCTCTCAATTCAGATGTAAGCAGTGTCAGGGAATTGCAGGAATTGCAATGACTTTGCAGTGTCAGTATGGGTGACATCCAGTGGTGAGTTGCAGAAATTGCAGTAGCTTTTGGAAAATAACACCTGATTTCCTTAGACACACCCAAGGCACTGATGGTGAGTCCACAAGAGGAACTTACCCAACGGGTGCAGGTCCTGACACAGAGAGTGGCTGAACTAGAGAATACCTTTGATTCAGAAAAGATTTCAAGGTACAGGGAACCACCCTCTAACATGGTCCAGCAGACTACATTTAGAACCTCTGTCCCACCCAGGCGACAAGGGAAGGGACAATCCTTCTGCTACCGGTGTGGCCAGGATGGGCACATGGCTGCGAGGTGTCCGAACGCGGAGAATCCCACGCCAGTATATCAAAAGCTGAGGACCACCTGGGGAAGGTCGGGAAACGGCCCCAGGGCCTGGGAAGGGAGCCGCCCAGGCCAAGAGGATGTGGAGGCTCCCCTGGAAAGAACCATGCGGCCCGGATCCCACCAGGATTAATAGGACCTCGAGCGGAGGTCACTGTGAAAATCGAAGGGACCGAATGTAGAGCAGTGCTTGACACAGGATCCCAAGTGACTATCATATTCCAATCTTTCTACCAGCAGATGCTTAGGCATCTGCCTATATGGCCCCTGACAGGGGTTGGCCTGTGTGGCCTCAGCATGGATGAATACCCCTACCGGGGGTATGTCATAATACACCTGGAGTTCCCAGAAGAGATTGCTGGGGTGAGGCAGGAGGTGGACACTGCTGCTCTAATATGCCCTGACCCTAAAGGGGTCTCGGATGTATCAGTGCTAATAGGGACCAACTCCAGTCTCTTTAAGGTGCTTGCAGATTACTGCAGACAGCGGGCGGGGGACCAATACCTGAACACCTTGATGATACACACGCATTGTGCCGCAGCCTACAGGAAAATTGAGGACACCAGAAAAGTGATGCCTGATTTGCCCCTGGGAGCATTGAAGTATACGGGCCCAGGCCCTTTAGTGGTGCCTGCAATGACTGAAAAGGAGGTGCTTGTCATGAGTACCTGCCTAAAAGGCAGCAAGGGAGCACTAGCGGTGGTAGAGCAGCCAGCTGAGGGAGGCCTCCCTGAAGGAGTGCTGGTTCTCAGTGGAGTCATAACCCTACCTGCTGAAGCCCAGGAAGAGGTGACTATACTGATTGCTAATGAAACAAGTCGTAATGTTGTTGTGAAGCAAGGACAAAAGATAGCAGACCTCTTTGAGCCTGAGTCGATTGTGACACCCCGATGTGAAACTCAGAGTCTGGCAATAGACCCCGAAAAGTTTGACTTTGGAGATTCACCATTGTCCGAGGAGTGGAAAGATCGTTTGAGGAAGAAACTTTGTGAAAGATCCAAAGTGTTCTCACTGCATGAGTGGGATGTGGGACGTGCCAAAGGAGTAGAGCACCACATCAGGCTACATGACTCTCGACCCTTTAGGGAGAGATCGAGGAGGATTGCCCTCTCGGAGATGGAAGATGTGCGACATCATCTTCAAGAGCTAGCTGCAAATGGCATCATTACAGAGTCCCGCAGCCCATATGCCTCACCCATTGTGATAGCCCGTAAAAAGAATGGAAAAGTCCGGATGTGCATTGACTACCGCACCCTAAACAGCCGTACTGTGGTTGACCAATACACTATGCCTAGAGTCCAAGATGCCCTAGATTGTTTGCTGGGAAGCCAGTGGTTCTCTGTGTTGGATCTCCGGAGTGGGTATTACCAGATCCCCCTGGGAGAGGAAGATAAGGAGAAGACAGCCTTCATCTGCCCATTAGGGTTTTATCAGTTTGAACGCATGCCCCAGGGGATTTCAGGGGCGCCTGCCACATTTCAACGTCTTATGGAGAAAGTAGTGGGAGACATGAATTTACTACAAGTTTTGGTTTATTTGGATGACCTGATTGTGTTTGGAAGAACATTGGAGGAGCATGAAGAAAGATTACTTAAAGTGCTCGATAGGTTGGAGGACTATGGTTTGAAGCTCTCAATAGACAAATGCCAGTTCTGCCGAACCTCAGTGAAGTATGTGGGGCACATCGTGTCCCAAGAGGGCGTGAGCACTGATCCCGATAAAATAGAAGCACTCACTACCTGGCCTCATCCAAGTAACTACAGAGAACTCAAGACCTTCCTTGGATTTAGTGGCTGCTACCGCAGATTTGTTAAGAACTATGCTACGATTGTAAAGCCTCTGAACGATCTTACCCGGGGATACCAGTCCGGAAAAAACAAATCTAAAACCAAGAACAAGGGGAAGCCCACAAAGCCTCTATGAGACACTATGGCCCATTTGCACCGTTTGGGCCCCGGTGGGATGAGAGATGTGAGAGGGCATTTCAAGAAATCATTGCTTGCCTAACGCATGCTCCAGTCTTGGTCTTTGCTGACCCCAGCAAACCGTTTATCCTGCATACTGATGCCAGTTTGGAGGGTCTGGGAGCAGTACTGTACCAGGAAGTGGAATGTAAACGTAAACCTGTAGCCTTTGCCAGCCGAGGACTGTCTGACAGTGAAACTCGCTATCCCATCCACAAGCTGGAGTTCTTGGCCTTGAAATGGGCCATCACCGAGAAATTTCGAGACTATCTGTATGGTGCTCAGTTCCAGGTGTGGACAGACAACAACCCATTGATTTATGTGTTGACAAGTGCTAAGCTAGATGCTACAGGGCAGAGATGGGTGGCAGCCTTGGCTAGCTATGAGTTCAGCATTCAATACCGCTCAGGGAGAAGCAATGTAGATGCAGACGCATTGTCCAGGCGTCCGCAGGCACCAGAAGTTGCTGTGATACCCACGGATGGAGTGAGAGCTATTTGCAGTGTGAGTCGCCGAGGGCCAGAGACCCATGAGAGCTGTCATGGATGTGTTGCAGAAGCGTTGGGCCTGCCCCCGGAATGCGTGCCCTCCGCTGCAGTGAACCATACTGCATTGAACCAAACTCCCTTGCCCATGCTCAATGTGGCTGACTGGCAAGAAGCCCAGCTGCAAGATACTGACATTCGTGATACACTACTTGCCAAAAGGGAGGGGCGAAGCCCGGCTGCAGTGGTCACACCTACCCTGGAGGGTAAACTACTGTTGAGAGAGTGGACCAAACTAAAACTGATTCAAGGAGTACTACACCGAGTGACTATGGACCCTTTACAGAAACAGCGAGCACAGCTAGTGTTGCCAAAAGAGTACCGAGCCCTGACCATGAGGGCACTGCATGATGACTTTGGACATTTAGGGATGGAGAGGACCCTGGAACTTATTCGTAGCAGGTTCTATTGGCCCCGGATGGCTGAAGATGTTCGCAGGAAATGTGAGACATGCGCTCGATGTGTCCAAAGGAAAACTCTGCCCACAAGGGCTGCATATCTCAAGAACATCACCAGCAGCAAACCATTAGAACTGGTATGCATTGATTTCTTGTCTCTCGAAGTAGACAGGAAGAATGTCGGAAACATCCTAGTAGTGACTGACCATTTTACACGGTATGCACAGGCATATCCCACCCGAGATCAGAGAGCCACCACTGTCGCTCGAGTACTGTGGGAGAAATATTTCTCAGTCTATGGATTCCCGGCCCGGATACACTCAGATCAGGGGCGAGACTTTGAGAGTCACCTTCTGAAGGAGGTACTGAAAATAGCGGGAATTAAAAAGTCTAGGACAACACCTTACCATCCGCAGGGTGATCCCCAGCCAGAGAGGTTCAACCGAACCCTGTTAGATATGCTGGGGACTTTGCGACCAGAGCAGAAGGCAAACTGGAGCCAGCATGTGGCATTTCTGGTGCATGCCTACAACGCCACCAGGAATGATGCTACGGGAGTCACCCCATATCTCTTGATGTTTGGGCGAGAACCCAGATTACCCATAGACCTGTGCTTTGGTGTATCAGAGGCTGGAGATAGCTATGAAACCCATCAGCAATATGTAGCCCGGCTAAGAGAAAAGCTGCGGGATGCTTATCGCCTAGCTACATCTGCCACTAGGAAGAATGCAGACCGCAACAAACATCGATATGATGCGAGGGTACGTTTACAGGAGCTCCAGTCAGGGGACAGAGTCCTGCTGCGAAATCTGGGTATTGCTGGCAAACACAAGATAGCTGACAGATGGAAGGCAATACCCTACCTAGTGATGGAAAAACTGGGAGATCTGCCGGTCTACAAGATCAAACCTGAAGAGGGTCCAGGGCAAATAAAGACAGTGCATAGAAACCTATTGCTCCCTGTGGGGGAATTGGTAGGCACCCCTTATGAGATGGGCCAGGACAGGGCAGCCGGGCAGAATAGAAGTGCTAGGCCAAAGCCGCCCTCCAACAGGGCCCGCGGGCATTCTGAAGATAACCTACCCCTAGCCAGCATGTCGGAGAGTGAGGCCGAGGAAGAAGACACGACCAGGGCGTATCCCAGAATGGAAACAAGACTTCAGTCTCCATCAGCTGAGCTGATAGAGAGCTCTCCCTCCTCAGCCCTAAACCCTGTGGCGGAGGTATTTCGGCCAGTTACAGGCACCCCTGAGCCGCTGGTGGGACCCCCCTGTGATGACGCACACAGTTCACTGGACAATGGAGACATCGAGGGGGAGGGGGCCCTAGGCACAATAGACTTTCCACTACCGGAACCAGAGATGCAGAGGCCTGGGCCAGTAGCCGAGGGATCCTCAAAGGAAACCTCCCCATCCGTCACTCAAGAAGATGTTCCCCCCACTCCTGCAACAGAGACTCTCAATAGAAGGGACAGGGTAATAAGACCCGTACAACGGCTAACCTATGATGCACCCGGGGTGGTTAGTGAGGAGCCCATACACTTAGCACACAGGCTTGTGGAAGCTAAAGTGGGCTTTCTGAGGCCCTTTGGAGGAAACCAATGAGTCGGTATGATAGGGAGTGGGGTTTGTCGGGACGACAAATTTTGGCTGGGGGGAGGATGTAAGCAGTGTCAGGGAATTGCAGGAATTGCAATGACTTTGCAGTGTCAGTATGGGTGACATCCAGTGGTGAGTTGCAGAAATTGCAGTAGCTTTTGGAAAATAACACCTGATTTCCTTAGACACACCCACCGCACCTGGCCTGCACTCTAACAGCCAAAATGATCACTTTGGCTACTGTGGGACCCCCAGTTTCTGTAGTATTGGGGCAAGAATGATAGAGTGCTGATTAACATGTTTATGTGAATGAGGGGTTGGGACATTGATTTGGCCTTTGGCATGCTGGAGGGACTCGCCATCAACTAGGTAGCACTCGCTAAACAAGGGACAGGGGTTCCAAAACCCACTGAATTGAGAGAGGCTGTGGACAGGCTCAAGACCTTGTGGTGAGGGCCTTGTCTGAGGGCCTCACAGGCCTATTGCACCTGGCCTCTCTCCCCTGTGGAATGTTAGAGCTGACTTTTGCTTCCTTTAGGAGTCTAACTTCAGCCCACAGAGCTGAAGTTGTTTTGGGTCTGGTGGTGCCTCTACACTAAGGCCCCCCCGCTCTGAGCTGAAATCACTCAAGAGCTGAAATCACTTAAGAGCTGAAAATCACTGAGCTTTATCTTAAGTGGGGGGCCCTAAGCAGAGCGGTTCCTGTGCTGGCTGACCCGTTCCTGAGACAGCTGGCCGAGCAGCCCCGGTGCCGGCTGACCCGTTCCTGAGACAGCTGGCCGAGCAGTTCCTGAGCAGTTCCTGAGACAGCGGGCAGAGCAGAGTCGAGCCGCGGGCAGAGCAGTTCCTGTGTCGGCTAGCAGGGCGGCTAGCGGAGCCACCAGCACCCCACGGAGAGACTGGGCCGTCGGCCTCGGACCTCATGAAGGTACCCTCCACTCTGCTCTCCACTTCCACCCAGCCTGGGAGGTAAGACTCGGCAGAGTGACTTTCCACCAGGGACTCCAGAGACTTTGGGGCTGTTGAACTTTTGGGACTTTGGGTGACTTTTGGGGTTGCTGGACTCCAGGGACTTTGGGCTATTGGACTTGTGGGACTTTGGGTGACGTTTGGGTTGCTGGACTCCTGAACCCACAGGAGAGGACACAGCCCAAACTTGCTGGGGAGGGGCAATTTGCTCACGGGTTGGTGTATGAACCCTAGGTGTGGTGTTTTTCCCAGTTTAGTGATGTCATTTACCTCATGTTAATAAAGATCTTCTGTTACACCGATCTGTGCTTGCAAGAGGGGAAGTATTGCCTCATTGAGGCGCCCAGGGGTGTGTTAGGATTTTCCCAGGTCACTGGGTGGGGGCTCGAGCCAGTTTGCATTGTATTGTTGAGAGGGAACCCCTATTTACTGAACCTGGCCCTTGTTGCTGCCAATTCTGAAGGGCAGAAGGGTTACAGAAGTCTTCAATGAAATATTTATCAGAGGTATAATATCACAGGACATGAGAACAACGATGATTACCCTAATTAAAAATAATAGGACAGTCGTCATTCTGGCAAGTACCGCCCCATCTCTCTGTTGAACACAGATTATAAAATTCTGACAAAGATTCTCGTTTCACTGCTCCATCAATTATTTATGCAGACCAGGTGGGTTTCAGTCAGATTAGCAGTAGACAATAATCGGCCAATATTCCACTTAATATTCCAGCAGACACAAACAACTGATGCTCCAGCTTCTACCCTATTATTAGATATTGGAAAGATCTTTGATCAAGTGAATTTCTGCTCTGGATTGATATTATTTACAAATCACCCACTGTATATGTTCTGACAAATGATGCGATCTCCTTCCTTTTTCAGTGAAAATGAGGAACATGTCAGGGATGTCATCTATCACCGCTACTATTTGATACAATATAGCTATGGAACCGCTAGGAGCATATATAAGACAGACACCTTCCACTGAAGGAATTACCATCTGGGATAAAGAATAAAGATTAGTCTATATGCGGAGGACATTCTGCTTACTCTCAAAAATCCCTTCTCTTCAATTCCATCACTACTATCTGCAGTAAACTACTTCAGTGAGACATCATGATTCCAGATAAACTGAAACAAGTCTCAAGTGATGGATATTTCTCATAGACCAAATCCATCTCAAATACTATCATTCTCCTTTCATTCATATATGGAGATAACCTACTTATGCCTCAGGATATGCTCTGATTTATCAAAGATAGTATCTGAAAACATGGATGTTGTACTCAGAGAAATGACAAAAGACAGAGAAATGGTGTTTACTACCAATATATTTATTGGGAAAGGTAGAAGCTATTAAAATGAATGCAGAACCAAGACTGATATATATGTTTAGCTTAACTAAACTTAAATTTCCTCCTTCAACTTTCACAAGCATAAATAGAGTTGTACAACAATTCTTATAGAATTTGAAGATACCCCAGAAATCCACAAGATACTTAAGAAATCATGTGAGGGGATTTCCTAATTTGTATTTATATCACCTGACTTTTCAATTAAGATTTTTAATAGGATGATTCTGTCCCACCAACTCTTCCCATGCCACATTTTGGCTTGAGAATGAAGAAAAATTAGTTAACCCCTTTGGCTTTCTCTCTGCACATCCATTTTTAAAATGGTTGCCTGCACCTTTAAGGAAAACTACAATATTTATCTCCTGGAGTGTTCTTCAGAAAATCCAGCCCTCCTTCCATGCCAATCTGGAATACCCTATTTAAATTTGTTAATACCTCAAAACTCAAATTCACTTGGCTAACCAATGGCATATTAACCATAAAAGATTTTATTGAATGGACTACTTTAATGTCCATTGCATATCTTTGTGGCAAATACCAGCCATTAATAAATCAAGGTCCTTTCAACAATAAACTTCAATTTAAAATTATAAAGGACCTGGGGAATTGTTGGCAGGCCACAAATAACATTCCACTTAAAGTGCACTTGAAAAATAATATTAGCCAAAAACATTTTGTGGGTAACAAACAAATGGCTGAACTCCTTGATTTATCCTACTAACTAAACCATAAAAAAATGGGAGCAGAAGCTAAACATTTCCATTTCCTCTCATAGGTGGAATAATATCTGGCACTATATGTAAAACATCCAGTTGTCTGTGTTTCTTTCAGAATAAAATTCTAAACAGATATTATTGGACTCCTGAGTGATTGCATAAAACTGGACTTGCCCCACATAGTAAACATTGGAGATATGATAGCTCCAGTGCAAACCTCTCATGTAGTCTTTGAATGTCAAAGTCTATTCACTTTTAGAAAGTAAATGCACAGTGCTCATCCTTAGTATGGTAGGTATTTCCCCTACATTGAGCCTCTGTGTTTTAGACATTCTAGAAGATCTACCCTGTCTGAGGAAAGCCAGGAAATGGATCGCTGAAGCACTTATAGTAGCCAAAAGAACAATTTTACAAAAATGGAAATCTGCTATTCCCCATGCATTCTTTGACTGGCTAACTGACCTAACCAACAGCGGCCTCATGGAGCAACTGACATTAATCTATAGAGGCTCAAGATCCAACTATGAACACACTTGGTCTTTGGTGAGAGCATTACAACTCAATCCAGATACACTGGACTTCTGATGTTGGGGGCGGGATTGTTGCTTGAGGAGTTGGAGTTGGAATAAAAATGTATCTTATTTATCTATAAATATTTCATATTGAGTTATTGTTAAATCCTTACTTCTGTGTTTTCTTTGTCATTATATTTGAATGTGTCAGTAAGATATGTTAAAGTTTCTGAACAATTAAAAAAAACTCATCAGCGTAAGAGGGTTTTAACCCAATCTATAACAATCAATTAAATATATTATTCACACATTTTTAATTTATCAATTTTCTCTGACTATCCCCCGTATTTATCTTGTGACAACCTTATATTAGCAGCAAAAACCATAGGGCTGATAATCACAAGGTTAAGCGCCTCCCTAACAGGGCTTCCAACAGGGCTTGTCAATCATTAGCAGCTCATTCAGAATGCCATTTGTGCATTGTTTTGAGCAACTGTGATCATATTATATCCATCTTGTATTCCTCATAGTGGCTGCCAATGCAATGGCAGATTGATTTTAAGTTGGCTCACTTGGGGTTTTATTTAAGCTTTTAACTTGCTCCTAATTATCAAGATCTATTTCAGGAGACTCATCCTGATGGTCTTTCAGACTCTGGGATCACCCACTTTTTAGACATTCCACCACCTGGTGACCATGGGTCAGCTGGTCATCACACCTTTGTTGCATTTGCTCAATCATTTGGAATTGCTCCCTCCTTGACATTTTTCCCTCCTGCTTATAAACAACAGCTGCTCACTCTTTTACAAAGCTATTCTTAATGATCATCAATGTTGGTCTGTTACTTAGGCCTGGTCTATGTTTTAAAATCAGATCAACCTAGCAGTGCTGCAGCTGTACCACTGCAGTGCTTGTGTAGGCATAGCCTTAAGATTCTTTGCCTTTTTTTCTTCGTCACATCTTTTACAATTGGCTTTGTTTCATTACATGTGTCTGATTCTTTTTTTTCCAAATGGGTCAACAATTTATTCTGATTACTGTACAACAACTACAGCTCCTTAGGTTTGGATGGGAAATACTTTATAAATAAGTGTAATATTTGTATCTGCTCCATTTGTTGATTAGTGCAGCTAGTCATCATGCCAGGTAGTTTGGGACAAATCCACTTGCCAGATGTAATCATGCCTCGTGACTTTGTTCAATGACAGCTACAAACTGCCTAGTTTTTCCTCAGATAGAGGCAACATGTGCATCCAATTTTCCAAACATTCAGTATAAGAAGCAAAGTATTTGCTGAAAGCATAGATTCCAAAGAGATTGCTATAGCAATGAGAGAGATTTCTGTCAAATCAAACCTCGAAGGTCCATTAGCTTTAATTCATGTTTAACTGAACTAACCTGGCATCCATATGAAGACATAAGGCTCAGAAGTGATCTAAACTATGAAGATGGTCAGTTCGCTGGATTTGCTAGAGACTCTGTAGCATTATCCTTGGAGATCAATGATTTCCTCCTCCTTGATGCTGCATATGAAATTATGCATATGCATATGACAGCTGCTGTCAGACCTGTGTGTCAAAGCACCCTTGATAAACTGAGGGAAAGGACCTGAAGCATCCTGACTTGTGTTTCTAGGCTAGCTCAAAGTCTGAAGACTAACCAGGCCTGAAATGCTACCTGTTTACAGATGAGACACACTGTTTTGAATTTGGGCTGGAATAATCTAAAATTCAGAATCATCTGCTTTACATTTCCCAGAGAGGTTTCTCTTTAGCAATCTTCCAGGTTACAGCATCTTTTTTTGGCTGTGAGGTCTCTGTAATAAGCCTCTCTAACACTGAGGGCATTATTGCTCCACTATGATTTAAGCAGGACTCCCTACTGAAAATAGATGAAGTGATATGACCAAGAGTTTGGATTTCATGAAAGAGGAATATCTCTTAAGGGCTTACCAGGTGATCAACATTAATCTACAGTTTAAAAGAGGAGAGAAATATACAGAATTGTGGGGCTCATAGGAAAACACAACAACAGGACATTTTGGAAAACACTGATGGTGAACATAAGGAACTGACCACAGAAAACAGCAATTTTATTGGTGCTCACTCTGGATATGACACTGTTCCTGCTAGAGCTAGAATGATGAATAGAGAGACTGAGGATGTAAAATTTAAATCTGAAATGAGTGCTTCTTAAAGGTGGACAGGTAAACAGTGCTGTTGTGTACTTGACAGCAAGCACAGTTTAGGAATAGTCAGGAATGGAAATGGTTAGGTGCCAACATAAAAAATGATGCAAGTACATTATTTTTGCTTTTAGATTTATAGCATTCTAAGGCACAATATTGTTAGAAACTCGTTTATTATAGTCTTGAAAAATAGGGAACAGTCCCTAAGACTATTTATTTCAGCTATTTGTAAAGGTCAAGATGCACACACTGTCCTTTTCCTTTTAGAAGATCCTAATCAGTCTCAATCCATTTGATTCTACCCTTTTATTTGGATTATGAGTTGACATAAGCTTCCTGCCTGTGAAGGTATCTAAAATATAGCTGTCTTCTAGATAAGACATAAGACTAAGACCCCATTTTCTATCTTAAATGTTGTGAAGTGTTACTGTGTACTCTTCAACAGCCCCTATATTTTCACCTCAAACATTCTCAGGTTTTTAAGATTACACAGAGTTTTGGTATCCTTCAAGAAGGGCTAAATAAATGTGAGCTGTTATTATCATAAAAGAACTTCATTTCGCTATATTTATGTTGTTTTTCTAGTACCAATTTAGCACAGATTCTGAAATATATTTTTAAAGCCTAATTATTAGAGACCATAACTTTTCTCTTATATAATCTCTCACAAAGAAGCACTTTTGTCAGGCAATATTAACCAGATTTCTATCTTCATTAAGTCTTGCAGGCTTGTAGCTGGTTTAACATTTTTTTAATAGCACCAAGGGGTATAATAAATTATAGAACCTCCACTGTGCAGAGCAGACATTACCTTCAACCACCTAAAGGGAGTAAACCAAAGAGAAGCCAAGAGACAGTAAAGCTGTAGTGCTGCATCACTGAGACATACCTGACTATCCAGTTACGCAGTCAATTGCTTCTTTAAATACCTATAATCTAGTACAGAGGTTCTATAGATCAGGGGTCTCAAACTCAAATGACCACGAGGGCCACATGAGAACTAGTACATTGGCCTGAGGGCTACATCACTCACACGCCCTCTACCGCCCCCAGCCCCACCCCACACCTTCCATGAGGCCCTGCCCCACCTCTTCCCACCCCTTCCCTGCCCCCATTCCAATATCTTCCCCAAAATCCTCACCTCAATTCCGCCCCCTCCCTGCCCCCAGGCTCAGGGCAGGAGGTTGGGGTGCAGGAAGGGTTTGAGGGGATGGCAGGGGGTATAGCTGCAGGAAGGCCTTGGGGGTGGGCTCTGGCCCAGTGTGCACCAGGGGCAGGGATGGCTCCCTGCCTGGCCCTGCACTGCTCCGGAAAGTGGCTGGAACCTGAGGCGCGGGGGCCACAGGGGTCTGTGTGTTGCCCTGGCCACTCCTCCAGATACCTACCCCAAAGTTCCCATTGGCCACGGTTCCCCATTCCCAGCCAATGGGAGCTGCGGGGAGGTGGGGGGGGGAGAGGTACCTGGAAGCAAGGGCAACACAATTGCATAAGGAGCAGTCAGGGGCAGAAAAGAAGCAACAGCATACAATTTAAATGCCCTAGTACGACTATTCAAGGGCATTATCCAGTGTCAGGGAAAGGACCAAGTGAACTGACTCTCTCCTATACAAGCCTTCAGTGTGTGCAACAGCATTCACCCTAGGCCCCGCTAACAATATATCAACAGAATCTCGCTGCTGTGTACTGCAAACAACCAGACTGCAAATCCATGTTTTGTGAGTCCATTTGCACTGGTTAGTCAACTTCCCCTACAAAATGGTTTGTGTACTTAATTTCCTTGATTGCATGGGTGGCTGGTAGGTTCCAGTCTCTGCCCAATGCATCAGAGAATCACATTATAATTGTATTGTATAATTACAACATAATAGGATTAGTTGCCCTCATGGGATTTTTTTACACCATTTTAAGACACACAAATTCTCCCTTTTTAATGAATTTCAAAAAAGGTCATCACTGGTTCTTTCATACAAAAAGATTGGTCTTGTCTTTTCTGGCTGCTAGAGCACTTTAAACAAGTGTATTCTGAGCCTTTTTCATTCTTAAGTTCCAGGCACTGCTCTGTCACCAAGTTCCCCTTTACTGGCTTCCAAAATACAGCAGATTATTTTGAAATGTGAGCACCAAGAGTCTGTACATTGGCCTGCAGACCATCCATCCCCCGACTGACATGTTTCATTCAGCGATCCACAGGGGCTACTTCATTTGAAACACCTTCAACTTTATTTTCAAATAATGACAAAAAGCTGTACAGAGAGTTTATTTCTGAGTTTACTAATGATAATGTTCTATCAAGCTATTCATCTAAGTACTTGGTATCAGAACACTTCTTGTATTCAAATAGTGCCATTCATTTAAATAAATCCCAAAGCACTGTTTATACTTTACCAATTTTGCATACATGAATCATTTTCTCTCTGACAGCACATGATGATACAACAACAAATATGGGCAAGAAGGTAAGTGAAACTTTAGAAATGACAGCTGAGTTCTACTAAAAAGCCCAAAGGGGTTAGGTACCTGAGCCTTGTTTAATTCCAATGGGATTTGGCCATCTAATTCCCTCTTTTGAAAATCCCAGCCAACCACTTTAATGAAACCATAGTAGTACCTTAGAGATGCACGGTGTAAATTCTGGAAATAAGATGATATTCTGACACTTCTTAGGTTTGTCTAGATCATCAGTTGATACACAGCAAGCTGGGGAGTAAACCTACAGCATACTAGAGTGACACATGCTAATTGGCCATGTGGACCCTGCTACCAGACACTAAAAGTTCCCTAGTGCACACTGACCTGTTGCTGTTTGAAATGAGAGTTGATTAAAATGTACTACGGAACTTTAGCGCGTGGTAGAACAGTCCACACAAACAGTTAGCGCACTATAAATTTACATTCCAGCTTGCTGCAAACTAACTCTTTGTCTAGCTACGCCTTTACTTTAACAAATGCTGATGCTTCATACCCCTGTGGTGAAGAGGGATAGATCAGCTGAATAAATCATGATGACTATGAAAAGATGTCCCAGTAACAAATGATTGGTGATTGGTATAGTGTCCAACCTCTGCAATGAACCCGTAAAAGTCAATCTGTCAATTACATCATTATAATTCTTGCTGGGTATTAAGGTCATTTGAAGTAGCAATCACTTATCTGAATAAATGAGAGAAGGCCTTTATAGCACAGAAAGCTCAATTTGAGTTTAATTTTTGTTGTGGAAAATCAACATGAGTTTTAGCAGCATCTAAACAAGTATCTAAATATTTATAAGATGAAACAGAGCACAGTACCGTAAATCAAATTAAATTCTTATATTTAATTAAATCATTAATTAAATATTAAATCCTCAGGTACGGTCAGCAATCAAAATCAACATTAAATTTATTATTCTACTAAAATCACACACTATTTTAATTGCACTTAAAAACATACTAGTCGGTACTTTGGTAAGATCCTGGTTTAACTCATTCATAACCAATGACAGTGAAGTATTTGTAGAATATAAAAAATAATAATCAGCATAAAGGTGAATTAAAGTGCTACCAGATGGCTATCCTATACAGCTATTCTAAATTAGAATACCGACTGGGCCTGCAACAGATCCTTGTGGGACTCCTTTAACAATAAAATTTGGCAGAAAACTAAGTCCATCTATTTTATCACATTGTTTTATGTTGAGGCAGATTAATTACAGCAGCAACACAAGGAACCCAAGTTAGCACCAAGATGATATTTTATTTTTAGCTAAATACCACCAGGTTCTATTCAGTTCTCTTAATAAGGCACAACTCCCATTGACTTCAATTCAATGGGTGTTTTGTTTGAGTAAGGAGTGGCTAAATAAGGTAGTGAATAGATCTGTACGTAGTCTTCTGGGCTTGAGCCAAAGCCCACTGACGTCAATGGAAAATTTCCCAATGTCTTCAATGGCCTTTGGATCAGACTTTTAGATCACAGATATTATACATTAATTGCATGTCCTTTTAAATAAGCCACTATGGCATCTATGATTCTGAAAGCTAAATTTGTCCTTTTCTTTTTCCTCACAAAGGATATGAACCCTTTAAGCATCATCTGGACTGCTTTTCTGTGCATTTAGACTATGTTATGTATATCTGGCCTTCAAACACAGATGCAAACAAATCACAAATAAACTCTATTATAGGGTATGCAGCAGACACTCATAAAGGTGCCCTCCAAAGTCAATATGAACTGAGTGTGCTTTTATATAACAACATCGTGGAACCTTATCGCACTTGAGCTATTCTGTGGAATGTTTATACATACAGTAATTTTGAAATTATTACAGTTCCTTACCTCCAAGACACGCACCCATGGCCAATGAAAAGATTAGTGGTTTCACCGGCAGGTTAACATCAGGATCTTGACTCAGGTTGAGAAGCACAGGAATCTGTTATTGAAAAAAAATAAAAAATAAAAATGCATGCATATATATATATATACTCGTAACATTAACCATGAACTGAGTATCAACAAAATCCATTTAATGAAACAATAGAAAATACTGACAAGAGCTAAGAGATAACATTGGTCTGTTTATAAGCATAGAATTCTCCTCTTACCTTTCAAGGACTCCCAGTAGGAAGGCCGCCTTCACCATCTGAGCCAATGCCACAATTCAGACATAAGACCCCAGCAATGCCTGACTGAATTAGGGCCTAGCAGTGCAGATATTTCCTGGCTATGGTCTGAGACCTGGAGGACAGCCGACCCCTTAAGGACCCCGTTAGTGTCCCCTTTAGAGGCAGAAGAACAGACGCAGATCCAGCATAGTAACACCCAGAAAATAGTTCTCTGCTAGGCATTCATGGCCAGATCACAGACTCTTTATGACACTCCCACTAGAGAATCCAGTCCTATATTTATAGTGTAACTGTTGAGGCATTATTGATGGGCTTTAGCCCCATTTGTTCCTAATGGCCTGTTGCCACTGCTGATTGAGGCCACTGAAATCTACTAGAAACAACAGGAAAGTCATACCAGGAAAGTATTTGATTCTTTGCCTCTTTTCTAGAGACAAACATACATTACCATGATTTAAAATAGGAACAAAAATCTTGTAATTTTCTTAAAATTAAAAAGGGGGAATCTGCATTTCAAAATCTTGTATAAACTACATTTAATACCCTGTTAGAAACTAAAAAATATATTTTTACCCCACTAGTTTTATTGTTATCTACTTATTTGACAAATAGATTTTTCCTTCAGTTAGAAATGCTATAACTTATTCTTATTAAAAGTCTACTTAGTCTGTCAAAAACATCAATAGCGTCATCCTTCTGAGAACAATACAGACAGTAGGATTGGATTGTCTACCTTTAATTCCCTCAGATGGCTGCTTTTGCAGCAAGATAAGAAAATATTGCAAAGTCATGCATTATCAATAGATATTTCTGTCTCAGTGCTGTCTCACTTTTATATATATTTTTCTTCTAAGGGAACTTGGAATCCAACATATAATCACCACCTAACAACTGTTATAAGTTAAATTTTGGGTCTGATGAACTATAACCTTCTTCCACATATTTGAAAAGTATTTCTCCTGGGTATGGGATTTTAATGTAGTGCACACATATCCTTTGATAATGACAGCAACTCTCCACAAGCAATGCTGCATCGTGAACTTGGACTTTCAATAACTGGATTGGAGCTCTAAGAAAAATAGTCAGTTAAAGTTCAAGAATTCCACTTCAAAATATTCCACTGAGCCAAGGAATGCCCCAAGTTTTGTGCAGACATCATGAACTACCCTGGCTGACACACATAGAGTACAGAAATGACAAAGAGTCCTGTGGCACCTTAAAGACTAACCAAAATATTGAAGCATAAGCTTTCGTAGGCTAATACCTACTTCGTCAGATGCATGCCTCCGACGAAGTGGGTATTAGCCCACAAAAGCTTATGCTTCAATACTTTAGTTAGTCTTTAAGGTGCCACAGGACTCTGTCACTTCTGCAATTCCAGACTACCTCTCTGATTCTTGACAGAGTACAGATACTCTTGATGCCCCCAAATAAAAGTTGGATACAACGCAACCACATTGGATTCCCCCTTCCAGGAGATCTGACCCCCATATCTTCCCTTAAAACCTGATCCACAGGAGAGGGGTCTGGCATTTTAAATGCAGATTTTTCACCCTCCTCCTGGGAAAAGGTGGGCAGAATCTCCGGTCCCCCCTCACCTTTCATCTGGACTTCCCTCTTTGGGCTTCTCTCTGGGTCAGACACTCCTGTGTTCCCCAGAAGGGAAGGTGACCCTGGTCCGGCAGTGGGCTCCCAGCTATGACAGACCCTTCACTGACCAGCAAAATCCCTCCCTCCTTTCTCTCAAGTTGGGCTTGCTTCCAGCTATGGAATCCTTGGGGCCTGTTCCCACCGCAGCAGTTACCAGGACCCCAACTTCCACCTTCAGGATACATGTCTATGTATACCTCAGGGCAGGCCCTGTCCCCTGCTGACCTGTAACTTCCTGGCAGTCAGCTTTTGGGGTGCCCTTCCTGTTACAAGGTGGAATTCTCTTCTCCCTGGGGCAGATGATCACAGGACAGGTGCTGGCTTTGTTCAGCCCCTCCCCCTCTGGAACTTGCCTTGAGCCCTGGGGCTACAGGAACTGGTTATGCCCATTCCAGCCCCCAAAAAGCATCATTTTTCATGGCTACAGAGGAATTTAAGAGAGACCCTCCCATTCCCCCAGCAGTCCATGTGACTTCACCCCCCCATTTCCAGAGGGTTTTGCACAAGATTCCTTCTTGCTGCTAACCAACCCTGAGATAGATTCTGCCACATCAAAGAAATCAACTCCCAGTAGAAACAGTGCAAAATTGTGTGCCACTGTTGCAACAGTTAGCTCAGCCTGCAAACAACCAGTTTCCATGTGCACTTTAGCTAAAGGTGTAAGGACTTTGTAACCTCCCACCAGTTCTAATTCTGCCATTTTCCCTGGCAACAAATTCTTCTCATGGATAAGGTTCCTCCTGCCCATAGAAATCTCTGAACCCATGTCTCTTAAACCAACGAGCATTAAGTTTAACAGCCTGCATATGCATACTGCTTGGTTGTGTAGAAGCAACCTTTACAAATCCTGTGTGGAAAGAGGCAGCAAACAGGCTCTGAGAAGCAGCAGCTTCTTGTGTTACTTGCTGCATATTTCCACTGAGCAAGGGATATGTATTCCTCAGGTCCCAGTGGACTTATGATGATAGCACCTCATGGACTCTTCTGCTTGTACAGAAGATTTGGGATGAGTAATGGGGAATTGGGAAGGTGAACGCCCAGCCTCCTTTTTCCTTGGTGTAGAATGGTAATTCTGCTTCCCACCAACCCTGTACTCCTCTGCCAATGGTTTATGTTTAATTGCAGCTTGCGCTTGCTCATAAGAGTCTGCAAACCCAGCTAATTCACTCAATACATTCACCTTTTCGTCCCACAAATACTGCTTTACATCATCACTGCACATATTCAGAATCTGTTCCTTAGTATCCAAATCACACACATCTTCAAAGCTTGTAATGACTTTACCCCCTCACACACTTATCTACCAAACCTCTCATTTCATTTACAGAAGCCACATTATTCAACCCAGATCCTCTCTTAAGACTCTGGAATTTAACCCTGTAGGTTTCAGGTGAAATCTGAAACTGTTTCAAAACTAGTTCCTTAAATTTACTATGGTTTGAAGCATCATCAATAGAGATCTTATTAAATATATCCAGAGCCCTGCCAGTCAACTTTGCTATCAATTTTGTCATCTTTTGATCTTCAGAGATAGCATGGAGGGTTCACAGTCTCTCAAAGGTGATGAAATATTCAGCAATATCACTGGATTCATCATATTGTGGGAAAAGTCACTCCAATTTGTGGATTTTGGGGGAAGCGGAGGCAACAGCTGGAGGGTTTTGTCTCTTCCACTCCATAACAGCCAGTTCATGCTTCTGGACCTCAGTCTGGCCCTGTATTTCTCTGTCTCTTAACTCTAGGGCTCTTTTGTCCTTGGCTGCTTCTGCCTTTTGTGGGAAGCCTCCTCCCTGGATGTTTCCGCCTCCATAGCCCTTCTGTGCACAGTTGCCTCTGCCTCTGAGTTTCAATTGAAACTCTTGGTCTTTTGCCTTCTCTTCTGCTTCCAGATTAGTTTAGTAGCTATCTCACTGGTAGTCATTTTCCTGATTTCTTGTGCTGGGACACACACCCTTTGCAGTTCACTGAAACTGGGATGCACTCAGATCAGGGACTTTCCCAGCACCCAGTGTTCAGCCTTTCTGAGTAATTTGCAACTTGTGCAGGTCTAACTTCTGATCTTCACTCTTATTTATTTTGCTTCTTTTTCTGTCCCTATTTCCCTTACCTGAAATAAGCAAACAGAAAATAACAAACCCGTAACCACTTTGTCTGTTCTCCAGCCATCACACCCAAAACTCATTTAAAATCGTTGCCATTATCTCAAAACAATCAGCTGTGCACAGATCCTGCCGACTACGCCACTGTTATGGGTTGGATCACAGAAACCCCCTTTGGGACTGCCACCTGATGTGCTTTGAGTATCTCTGAGTCTGTTTTCCCTGCCATCTTAGGACTTCAGTGCTTTGCCTGGTTTGAGCTAGACATGCTTGCCTGTTAGAAACCCAGATCCAGGTCTGAAGTAAATCCCCTAAAAGCTGAAGGCTTAACTGAAAACAGCTTAAGAAGTGTTCCTGTCTCCAACACTCAGATGCTGAGCTCTCAATGGGGTCCAAATCCTAACTAAACCCATTTTACCTTATGTAAAGCTTATACAGGATAAACTCATAAATTGTTCACCCTCTAGAACACTGAGAGAGATATGCACAGCTGTTTGCCCTCCCAGGTATTAATGCATACTCTGGGTTAATTAATAAGTAAAAACTGATTTTATTAAATACAAAAAATAGGATTTAAGTGGTTTCAAGTAATAGCAGACAGAACAAAGTGAATTACCAAGCAAAATAAAATAAATCATGCAATTCTAAACCTAATACAATAAGAAAGTGATCATAGATGAAATCTCACCCTCAGAGATATTCCAGCAAGTTTCTTTTACAGACTAGTCTCCTTCTAGTCTGGGTCCAGCAATCACTCACACCCCCGTGGTTTCTGTCCTTTGTTCCAGTTTATTTCAGGTATCTTTTGGGGGCAGAGAGACTATCTCTTGTGGATGGAGCCAGCAGAAGACAAAATAGAAAGGTTTCCCAGGGGCTTATAGAGACTCTCTCTTGTGGATGGTGGCCCTCTCCTCTCTCTTATCCAGAATTCAGCTCCAAGATGGAGTTTTGGAGCCACATTAACAAGTCACATGTCCATGAATGACTGAGTTCCTTACCAGCCAGGCCACATTCCTGGGAAAGCTCAGATGCAGATTGGTATCTCCAAGTTCATTGTTAGCTTAAGTGTTTCTTGACTGGGAACTTACTGAGAATAGTCTTTTCTCAGGAAGCTGACCAACTGCTTCACTGAGGCTACTTTAAATTAAACAAGTACATAGCCAATATTCATAACTTTGAATACAAAAATGATACATGAATACAAATAGGATGAATATATTCAGTATATCATAACCTTTACAGAGATATGTTACATGGCATATGTAGCATAAAACATATTAGTTATGTCATATGTACATTCATAAGCATATTCCCATAAAGCATTATGGGGTGCAACCTCACAAGGATTACTTATAAAACTGCCTTTGAACCAAACTCTATGCATTTACAAGGGTCTGCAGCAAGTCAAGTTTGATTATTACAAAACAGGATGCATTTGGCTAAAACAAACACAGTAATGCTACCTTTCCCATATTTATTTCATGTCCTTTGGAATTCAATAAAGTTTTGCATTTTTTTAGCTACAACGTAGTGCCCTTCAACAGAGGTAAAAGCCAGTGTCTATTTGTGTATCAACCATATGCCGGAGCTTATGCTCCTTTCTCCTACCCTCTCGCGGGACTATAAACAGTAGCGACATCAATAGTTATATGAGAGCAACAACTTTACATCAGGAGATTAATGCTTCTTACACTCCTTTTCTCGTTTTTATTAAGGAGAAATCTCTCCTCCACTAATTTCTAGAGAGCTTGCTAGCTTTGCTGGAAAGCTTAAATGTACTGTTGGCAGGATTTAGGGAAAGAGAAGGATGGGGTTCAGCAGAGCAAAGCCAACTTGTCTTTGCCCTTTCGCTACAGGGCTAAGTGTCTGCCTGCAGATACTGAGACAGATGGCATGTCTGTGGAAAATAATTATTGCACCTGAAAGTAAGAGGAGTGCCCTCAAACACATGTTATACTAAAGCAATCCCCTCACTAACCTTGATTCTACAAATATATAAGCTGATGTGCACAGAATAATCCAGGCTTCTAACAGCTCTATATAAATAACACCTTTAATTAAAATAGTGTCACTTAAGAGTCTATTTATATTGTATTATATGTTATGGTTAATGCATGGGATGTGTCAAACAAAAATAAATCAAATATAAAAATCTAAAGAAACATTTTCTTCACTGCTTTCATAACACATATGATAATATTGGTATTAATTTATGTGGAGTCAATTTTATATATATTTTATATATATGTGAAACACACATTGGAGTTGTTACATTGGTGTAAATAAACAACAACAACAACACCTGTAGGAAATAACAACAAATGGGAATCAGCCTCCAGAAATAAATTTATACCCAAGAAGTATGAATGATTCTACAAGATGCAGTATATCTTCATATTCCTCTCAGCAGTGTGCCATAAAAGAAGCCTGGGATAATGTCCCCAAAACTAAAGGAAGATTGTAAAGCAGTGACTGAAGGACATTTGGGGGATATGGTGGTTAATCAGCTGAACATTAGCTCCCAGTGTGATGCTGTGATCAAAAGAGCTGCTAATGTATCCTGTGATGCATAAACAGAGGGTTTTTACTTCTGTATTTGGCACCAGTGCAACCATTACTGGAATACAGTGGTTCAGTTCTGGTGCCCACAATTCAAGAAGGATGTTGGTAACTTAGAAGGGGTTGAGAGAAGAGACACAGGAATGAATAAAGAATTAGAAAACATGTCTTATAATGACAGATCCAAAGTGCTCAATCTATTTAGCTTAACAAAGGGAAGGTTAAGGTGTGACTTGATGACAGTCTATAAGTCCCTACATGGGGAACAAATATTTGATAATGGGCTCTTCAATCTAGCAGAGAATGGTATAACCGATGGCTGCAAGTTGAAGCTAGACAAAGTCAGACTGGAAATAAGGCAGAGATTTTTATCAATGAGAGTAATTCACCACTGGAACAATTTACCAGGAGTTGTGGGTGGTCTTCAGCACTGACAACTTTTTAATTCAAGGTGGGATGTTTTTCTAAAAGATATATTCCATGAATTATTTGGGGAGAAGTCATATGGCCTGTGTTAGACAGAAAGTCCAACTAAATCAGCGGTCTCCAAACTTTTTCCTGTGCAGCCCCTTACCGTGGTGGAAAAAGTCACATGGCCCCCGGGGGGTATGTACGCCAAAATTCCACCACAGAAAGTGAAAGCTTCCATTTTCCATGGCAGTATTTCTGCGGGACAAAAATAGTCCGCCTGGGAGTTTGGCGGTTTCCCAGCGGGATCGGTGGCGGCGCCGGGGTCTCGCTCGTACCCCCATTTGACGACCACTGAACTAAATGATTATGATGGTCCCTTCTAGTCTTGGAATATATGAAAATATTTAGAAAATAACCTGACAACAGGTTTTGTGGGTTTCTCCAAACCCCCTTTACTGCAATTGGAATGCAGGGCACTCAGCAAATTATGTGAAAATTGATTTTGGTATCCGATTCCAACATAAGATTGAAAGGTATCTCCCAGGTCATTGAGTCCAGTTCCATGCTATTGCAGGCAACTCCATCATATAATTCCATTCATAAATGTATCAAAGCTCCATTTTACAACTAGTTAGGTTGTTCAGCTCCTCTTTTCCTATTAGGAGGTTGTTCCAGAACGACACTTCATTGATGGTTAGAAACATCCTTCTAATTTCTACCCTGAATTTGTTCATGGCCAGTTCATTCCCATTTGTTCTTGTGCCAACATTTTCCTTTAACTTAAATAGCTTTTCGCGGGCCCTGGTATTTACCCCCCTGACGTATTTATAGAGAGCAATCATGCCCCCTACCAGCCTTTGTTTTGCTAGGCTAAACAAACCAACCTCTCTTAAGTCTCCTTGAGTAAAACAGGCCCTCCATTTCCTTGATCATCCTTTATTTTACATCCTTTATAAACAAAAATATCACAAAGTGGGCATACTCAAAACAGGACATATTTTAAACATTTGGTAACATTTTTTTCATACAAGTTTCTTAGCAAGTTTCCTAATTACCAAAGATAATTTTTTAAGCAGGAGCCTGATCTGTCATCCTTAACAGACACAATCTTCAATTTGATATTACAGTGAAAAACATAATGATGATTGGTACATAATTCATTTTAGACAAAAACCAGTCACACATGTAGGATGTTGATTACACTGCAAGATCAAGCAGAAGGAAAAGCTAGGGTCTGATGGGGAAAGCCCTCCTTGAAGCACAAATATAGATAATGCATTACATTGTGGCTGTCAAGCCATGGAGAATGTGGGAGGAGGTAGTGAGGAAGAACTGTGCTGCAGCTCAGTCAGACAGAATTCCTTTTTCTACTCAAGTTAGCTCTTGCTGCTGCAGCAACAGTTCAATCACCCTTTGAAAGGAAGGGATGGGCATTCCTCTCTTAGCTGACCCAGTTCTGATATGTAGTGAGAGAGTGCCTCTCTCATTTCCCACTGCTGGGAAGCTAGAGACACTGCTAGTACTATCCAGAAAGAGGGGCTTCAGTTACCCACAGGTCTGTACCCAATGCAGGCATAGGGACAGAAGGGAGGCTGGAAGGTACCATGTCACATCTCTCCTGTGCACTTGCCTAAGGCTACACACAAGCTGGCCTGCACATACTTGATAATGGTATGTTCATTATTCAACGGCTTTTTAAAAAACAAACAATTTTATACCATGTTAATTCATGGTACATATTTTTCTAAGAATTACACACTAGAAAAGTGTTTGTTTGGAATGAAAACTGCGCATACTGTTCAGAATGTGTATTCATAAGGAAAATGTATCTATAGTTCTCAAAACTGTTGATGTCTCATTAAGGACATGCTGTCTCTGCAGATTGATAGGATCCAGTCTTATACTTTTACCAGTGGACTGGAATACTGAAGATTGTACAGAACACTGGTAAAGTAGAAGACAAAGGGATATCCAAAAATAAAAGTGACATTGAGGACATTCGATACCTGTGAAAAATACAGCACTGAAAATGAAGAGCTACTCTCAGTTTTAGAGATAAAAAGTGGCAGGTCAAAATCAGTCTGATTTCTAACAATGAATTGTCAAGTTTCAGTCACCCTGCCAGCAATGATAATAGAAATTATTTATTATAGTATATTGAGAAAATAGTATTAGAAGTCAACTAAAACTAGGATTTATTATGGCTACATTTTAGTCCCTGGTAATAAAACAAAAAAAGATATAAACAGATGGCTCAACATATGCAGCTTATAAAACAAATCAATTAAAATAAGGAACATGATTTTTATTACCATTATATCACCTACCATTTTAGGGGAAAACTCTCTGGCTATTAAATTAACAATGCTAAAACAGCAGGGATTTTAAATGAAAAAATGAAGTATTTAAGCCGGTTCTTCTGGGTATATCCAGCTCACGCACGCTAAGGACAACAGAGGCATTGAAAAATTAAGAATATTTTTGTGGAATGAAACAAAACAAATACCATGTGATTCACCATATACATTCTGCAATCATAAACAGCCAGACATATTGTCCAGCATGAAAAGCTCACAATTCTGTACATAAAACACAAGAGATACAATAACTGAGTATCCTCTCTCTGAACTAGTAGGTCCTCTCTTGTATCTGCCCTTAGATACATATAGATACAGATACAGTGTTTTTCAAACATTTTAAGTTGCATAACCCTTTCCAAATAATGTAGTCTACTGTGTATTGCCATCTGAGATATGGTCATAATATACCTATGATTAGCTTGCCAAGTTTTATTCAATAAAATATGCCATTACAGGATTTTTCTTATGTACCCCCTTGTTGAGAGCTCTTTTACTCCAGTTTGAAAACCACTGAACCAACTTATTGGGGAGTTTTCCTGTTGTTGCTCTTGTTCTCACAGTACATACCTATTACAAAGTTTAGACCAAATGTATTGGAATGTGTTGAAAACACACTTTATCGCTGAGCTGGATGGACAGAAGCGTATGTTTCTAAAACATTGACAAAATACTGAATTCAACCGTCCAATTTTAATTCCACATTTTTCCATCATTTTGATTAAATGAACTATGAGATGATCTCCTTTTAAATGTAGATTTGGGGTAGAAATCTAGATCTTCAATTTTAAATGCTTGAAGTGAACAAAAGAGTTTTAGGATTACAATCCATTGGCCAAATTTCAGCCTCCTTTTCTTGTTTTCAGCTCGACCACCCACCCTTGTATTAGAATTAATCATATTTGTTAAGCAATGGAGAGATTCCACAGAGTCTCTTAGTCCATTTTTTGTTTTGTTCTTGTGTGGCTCCAGTTCTTTGTTCATATTTAGATCGAACTAGATTAGCCCCAATGGTTAGAGCACTTAACTAGCACGTGGGAGACCCACATTCATTTCCCCTCTCTGCCTGATACAGAGAGGGAATTTGAACTTCATTTTCCCACATTGCAGGAGAATGTCCTTACTGCTGGGCTAAAGTTTGCAAATGCACACTGCCTCCTCTGGTGGGTTGGGCCTCTCTGATTCTCTCCTGTTGAAGCTGTTCCCTTTTTATATAAATAATTAAATAGGCATTAGAGCAGGGACTTCAGCTTGGGTCTCCCAAATTCTAGGTTAGTGCCCTAAGCACCAGTTTTTATAGAGTAGTTATCACTCTTTCCTTAGCCCAATAACTATTCATTGTTATTACGAATTACTATGAAGTGCCATTATGGATTTAATGTGAGAAGAAGAAGATTTGAAAGCCAGAGGTTTAAAAGGCCAGAAGCCCAGGGCCAGTGCAAAAATGCAGGTACAATGGCACACTTAAATTTCATACTTAATCATAATGGCATTTGCAAATCTGATATTTGCATGTGCAAATTGCCACTGAGATGCCTAAATGGGATGAATAAGTCTAGTAATAATATTTACTGCCTCGAAGAGGTGGGGACAAATGTAACACAGTTGAGGTCTCACAAAGCAAGCTTGTCATCAAATAATTGGACTCACTGCACATAATGGAAGGAAGAAATGCAACTGCTGACGAGAGACATACCATTGTAGCTGTGAATGGAATGTTGTCAATTAGGGAGGATGCCAGAGCAGAGACCCAGAGAACTAAAATGATAGCAACTGCTAGGCGCTGATCCTCGGGAACCACCTGGTATTAAGAAAAATGAAGTTACAACTCCATTTAAACGGAAAGCTAACTGACATTTTCTTCTGCTTTTGCAATAGCTTGATATTTCTATGTGCTACTAATGGCATCATTGTACAGATTCTTCATTAAATCACCAACACACACATTTTTTAAAAGGTGATATGAATAAAAATATTTTAAAAAATAACTGAAGGATTTATTCACACAATAATTCTACTGATTCAACAGAAATGTGGGAAAGGAGGCATGCGGCAAGTGACCTTTCGAACAATCATGTTTATGTTCCATAAAAGAAATGTCCTATAATGATACAGCTTTTTTCCCTCAGTTTGTACATTATCTCCCCCTTCCCTTGTTTATTAGTTAATTAAAACTACAGAAAAGACTTACTATTCAGGTAAGATCATATATTCTGGCTTTGGGGAGCTATACATGATGTGTATTGAAGACCATTCACACTGAAGGGTGAAATGCACCCACTGCATATCTGAGGCAGGAATGCAATCTTCACATTTTTAAGGTCAGGCTTGACAAAGCCCTGGTTGGGATGATTTAGCTGGGGATTGGTCCTGCTTTGAGCAGAGGGTTGGACTAGATGACCTCCTGAGGTCCCTTCCAATCCTGATATTCTATGATTCAATATGCAATGATTAGACAGCCTATTTATTAAAGCAATACAAATATCTCTCTATCTTGGGAGTGAAATAACTGTAAACGTTGAACTGTACCTTTATTAACAAAGCTGTCTGTTCTCCTATATAATCTATTAAATGAAGATGAGCCAAAGCCTAAAAGAGATAAATTTAGATCAACCGATAGTATGTGAGCAAATATGCAGTTGCAAAAGATATTTTAAAGTGAATTAAAACAAATCCAACACAGTTAGTTATTTTCTCTCAAAAATATGTCAATATTCACTCTATGTAAGGTACACATTACAGCTGGGCAAGCTACTGAGAAGAGTAGAAATGTCAACAGAGCCACATTATTTGTGGAATTATGTTGCATTTGAAATGTCAACCAGATTCTCTAAAGAGAATGTAGGGCACAGACTTCTCATCTCCTTTAACAGCACCACTCTGAGATTTAAAGTTTCCCTCCTTCTGGAGTCGATGCATTTTGCTTGAATACTTTGGTGCAAATTATTTAAAATCTAAAGAAACTCTTAATATGAACCAATAACCTACACCAACTATTTCAAACTTTGGACAGTTCAGGTAAGGGGCTGAAGTTTGTGGCTTATTCCCAGTAAGGAAAGTAAAGAGGGCAAAGAAAGAAGAAAAAAGTAAAATGAAAAAGAAAGAATTTTTGTAAAATAGCTTGACTCAGAACCCAAAAAACAATTAAATCATCACATTCTCAGCTTCTGCCAAGAAACACACAGTGCAAGTCAGAGAGGTAGCATATGGAGATGCAAAGTTGCATGAAGTTCACTTTTGCATTTTTCCAGTCCAAGGGGCTGTTGCATGTAGGCTGCTCTAAGTTACCCTGGCTGCTAACACTTTCAAGGGATGAAACCACACCCAAGTATTGATGCTGTCGAGGCTGATTCTCCACTCTAGCACTTAAAGTGCAGAAAGTGGGGGCCTGCAAGGATTCTAAAAATTAATACTGGCCACTCCAGGGTTGTATTAAACTCCCAAGGTTACAGCTTTTCTCTGGCCTTGGATAGGTAGATGCTGCCACCACCCAAGTGCAAAAACCATTTTGAGAACCCAGGAAGGTACACTCGGGAATTCCTTCCTGTGGGGTACTCTCAAGCCCTTTCTGAGTTGAGAAAGAAAACAAATGAAATCAGTTGTTGCCACCAGCTAATTAAACAACGTGCACAAACCTAGGACACAAAAATCCAATCCTGTTCTTAAAAAAAGGTAAATGTTATTAAAAACAAAAAGAAAGAAAATACATTTGGAATTTAGGCTTTTTCCTAACCTTAAAAATAAATTACAAGGATTAAGCATCAAAATAGCTCTCTTGATGTCCAGTTTAAAGGTTACAAGCAAAACAAAAGCACCGGGGTTAGAAAAGAGGAGTCCACAAGCCATATAGAAATAAACAGAGATAAACCTGACCGCATCTTCCTTGATATTTCCTGATCTATTTATATATCTGGGATTTTAAATGAATAATTTCTAGGTATGGTTTGATGATTTTTCATACCTGGTCCAAAGCTTTTTACAGCATTGCTGCTCCATCCCCCTCTCTCTGGAGAACACCACAGACAGACAAAGGGTAAGGCTTCCCGCCCCCTAACCCCCATTTTAATAAGTTTTAGCCTTCCCATTGGCTCTTTTGGTCAGGTGCCCACTCCGTTCCCTTTATCTATGCAGGGGAACTTTTAAACCCTTCATAGGTAAAGCAAGTGGAGAACTACCAACAAGAGGGATTTATTGCTAACTGGCTGAGTGGGTGTCCATAAAAGGAAGCTAACTGGCTGAGTGGGTGTCCATAAAAGGAAGGATAAATTAAACTCCCACTTTAATTTATCACAGATGCAGCATAGGGAAGCCCTGCCCATACCACTATACGGGTGTAGAGAAGGTGGCGTGAGAACTTCTACACTGGTTCTATGGCAGCAGCGGAATCCCATCTCTCTGTATTATAGTTCTCTTCCAAGGATCCACCAGCTCTGGCAACACAGCACAAAGAGGCTACATCATACCCCAGATCTGAATGTAAATGTTAAAGCAAAAAAATAAAAATAACCTTGTTATTTACTCCATCAGTCCAGATCAGACTATTGAACCACATATTCTATGGCAGAGGTGGAGAAATTTGAACCCCACCAAGAGAGAATACTAATAACTCAAAACAAAGAAAATCAGTGTTCTAAACTTCATTCTCTATTGCCCAAATCTTAGTTAGGGATGTGGACAGGTCGTCACACTGAATGCTTAGTTTCCAGTTTTTTATTAGGGGTCAACTCCCATCTTCAACTTTCCCAAACTCTTCCTCTTTTCCCACACCCTAAGCTCAGTTCTCACCTCTTACCTCTGCTCAGCACAAAAGAGGGAGGGAGGGCATTGAAGAGACAGTTATGGGTCCCTGGCTCTGCAGTGGCCTAGTCCCAGCATGATTTAGAACAGTCTTGGAGCTTCTCTAACTTATGCCACTGTGGGCAGTCAGCATAATTAATCAGATCCCTGATTTGTCACCTCCCTCTCCAGCATGTCCCATATGTCAGAATGGGATCGGGGATTTTGAGGATCCCATCAAGGCTCAGCAGGTCTATTCATACAAATTTTGTTACCTAATTCTGATGGCCTGTCTGTTACAGATACAAACATCCTATGTTTTCATAACTTCTGCGAATTGCTGGCAGTTCCGAAGAGTCTAACCTCTTATCATTCTTTTCCTGTGCCAAACTAAGCAACAAATGGAGCAGTCATTTGAAGCTTCTTCAGGTACATTTCCTACACCATCCTCAAACTCCAACTGCCTTCTTACATCAAGGACCAACTGCTCAGGTGGGTTATTAAACAAAAAGAGTACAGGAAGGTTCCAGGGGAAAGAGAGCCGGTATCACATGCCCGTGATATAAGAGGCACAGGACACATACAATTGAGATGACCCTGGGAGAACAACCAATTCTCTCAAAGTAAACAGAACCTTCAGTCTGAGTAGCTCTAACCTTTTATTTTACGCTCTCCATTCCCCTATTGAATCAGCATGGAGAATATTCACCATAGCTTTGAATATGAACAACGGGGAATCAAACACGGCGCTATCAGAGCAAAAGGCTACAAAAAAGTGCTGCACTTGCTGTAACACAGCTGAGCCAGAGATATTAGTGTGGTTCAGCTGGTAGCAGAGTCTCCTTCTGAGCCAGGAGGTTTAACATTCAAATGCTAAATAGGAAGTTAGGCTCAAACCCAACGTCCATGTCCCTTGTGCTAAAGATGAGTTAGAATACCTAGAACAATCCTGTGCTGTACATTAATTACACAGTACAAAGGGGGAAATTGTACTTTTAGTCTCTATTACTTTTACTTTAGAAAAAGAGAGAATAAATACAGAGGAGACAGGGGGGCGGGAAAAGGTGCACAGTGGTTCCTATATAATGTTCTGCATTTGAAATGAAAAACAAAATGGCAGCTACCTCACTGCTGACCCTGGAAGAGGAAAGAATCGCTTCTGTATTTAATGTTGCAGTACCCAGAAAACAGATGACGACATCTTTTAGTTAAATTCCTCCATACCCGACAACACAAACACCAGAAGGAACTGTTTAATCTAAACAAAAGTCTCTCTTTACTGGAAAATTCAGAACCATTAAACATTTGTATTATTTTTTTAAACTGTAAGCAGCTTCCAAAGGAGATAGACACGTTCTCTCCACTGAGAATGCAGGAGCCCACAGAAGACTTCTGTTGTCCCAAGGAGGGTCCCAATCTACCCATACGGCTAGATACTCTGGATGCTGAGGAGTTGCTGGTACTGCCACTCGCAGTGTACTGTGGGGGAAACAGAGGACAACCCTCGGAAGGTACTCCCGAGGGGGGAGTATAGAAAGTGCCCCTGGGGTGGCAATAATCCCCTTCCTTAGGTCAGGAGACCTGCACTTGCGGGGGCCCTCACACTTTGCCAGAGCCCCCTAGGCTGTGCTTGGTGCCTTGCCCTGCCCCAGGGCTTGGGCCTCTGAACTTTTCACTGCTCTACTGTGTCTGAGGGTTTGAGTCCTAAGGAAGCTAATTTCCCCTTATACAGACTGCTGTTCCAGGTGCATGACAGCAAAGAGGCATGTCCGCCCTCGGAGACGGACAGTGAGGGGCGGCCATGAAAGCCTACAAGCCTACACTCCAATAATACTCTGTACCCATTTCAGAAATAAACTTCTCAGCATTTAGCTATCAGCAACAGAGCGGTCTCCCTAATTTTTGTAAGTGGAAGAGTTTAAATGTGGTTGCCACTTTTCCAATGAGCATTTCATCTGTCCCAGTTTGGTTCATAAGTTCATGATAGTATGGCTCCAGAGAGGCTGAAGAAATATAGGTTTTGTTAGCCACTCTTCTAATACCCACCAATGACTAGAGAAACCATTAAAAAAAGTTTAGGGAATTATATCAATAGGAACTGCAAGATTTCAGTAAATGGCAAAACTGCTTTCAACATAGTTTACGACATTATATTATAGCCACACTGTACTCATATAAAAACATCTAAACACAAGCTAAAATAGTAACTCAGAGAATGTGATTTACTCCAAAACAGACTCCAATGAGAAACTGAGGAACTGGAATTAATTTTCAAATTGGATACAGTAAACCAAGGGCTTAACAGAACTTGTGAATGGTTCTTTCATTACACTAACTGATTTCATTTCCCTTGTTAATTTAACCTTCAATAGGTGTTATCTCCTGCCTGACAGATATCCATTTCAAAAGGTATTTTTTCTCCTACTGATAATGGCACATCTACATTAAACAGCCTCTTAGAATTGGTATGCTAATGTACAACTTTTTTTCTTCTTCTTCTTTCTTTCTGTGTGTATAAATGAATCTTACTTCTGTTCCATTCTATGTATCCGATGAAGTGGGCTATAGCCCACGAAAGCTTATGCTGAAATAAACTGGTTAGTCTCTAAGGTGCCACAAAGTCTTCCTCGTTTTATTTACGGATACAGACTAACACAGCTGCTAATCTTAAACCTGTCATAAAACTAAGGTGACTTCAGTAGGGATTCCCAATCCTGCCTAACACGTTTCAGAATAGATAGCATTAGAAACTACATGTGTGAAAGTGTCTGTGAATGGGTGCACTAGGTCAGTGGTCCCCAACCCCCGGGCCGCGGACCGGTACCGGTCCGTGGATCATTTGGTACCGGGCCGCGTCCGCCTTCGCTTCAGCAGCGCCGCGGGGCATTAGCCAGTGATAGCTTCCGTATCGGAGGTAATGTATTCGGCGGCTTTTCGGCGGACATACAAGGGTCCGCCGCGCCAAGGGAAAAAAAAGGGGTCACGCCGCGCCGAGGAAAAAAGGTCACGCTGCGCCCCGGGCCACAGTAAAATTGTAAAAGCGTTGACCGGTCCGCGGTCATGCACTAGGTCACAATAGATGACCAAGTGATGTGGTGAACTCTATAAAGCTGATTACAACCTTTCCGATGAGCAGAATCTCCAATAATTTTTCAGGAGTTTACTAGGTTCTGAACTCCTTATTTGGTGTATTAAACAGAACTTGCTGCTTTATTAATGACAAATATCTGCCGCAAATTTAGCCCATTTTTCTGTTGATGAATTGTTCATAAATAAATTCAGATATACACAGCTATTTGCTATTTATAGTTATTTGACTATGCAAACAAATTTCAAATTATAGGATGTTTTTAAACTGCCCATTTTGACTTCACGGTGTATGACTGTTCACCTAAGTCACATGGCCTTATTTCTGCACCATGATTGGATGATTGAAACTTTTAAAACAGAATAATGACTAGTGAATAATGAGCATTCTTGTGCATGCACAAATAACCTTGTTTGCATGTGAATGTGGGTATTCATACAAAGCTCACCCATTCTCCAAACATTTGTGATAAACCAAGACAAAAATTTCACATCAGCATTCTGAAACAGTGAACCAAATGGGACTCAAATGTGATTGAATCATCCAGCCATTCAGAAATTGAATGCACAATGTATTAAACTATTCAAGCATCACTTGCACTCAATGTCTTAACAATAATTTTCAGTATTTAAAATTTGGTCTCATGTGCTAGATTGCAAAAACAACTTTCAAAAAAATCTCATTTGGACCTTCTCAGATGAGTCACTTTATAGCCAGAATATGGGGAGAAGTGAGATATTTCTGAACTACAATTAACTCCTGTTTTTTCTATGGCTTGTCTAAATAACTTTAAAAAAATTGTCTGCTCACATGGAACGCACATGCGAAGTTTGAAACTAAACCTCTCTTTATTGGAAATTAGGGAACCAGAAAAGCACAAAATCCAGGTTATAATGAAAAGTGAGACTTCACTCCAAAGCAGCTCTCCCCATTCCACAATTCTGTTCTCTGTTATTATGACTAAACTATTAAGAGAAATATTACAGAATGTTCACCTCCTTCTTGTGTGAGGGCTCTATTCAGGATAATGCTTGCCCCCGTTATTCGATTGCTTCTTGTAATTCTAATTGTCCAGATTATAGAAATCACAGGTTAAAAATAAAGAGGAATAAGTGCATTTTTCCCTTAATTCTTCTTACCTCCATTAGAACAAACAGTGCTGCAAAGAAAAGAAGAGTTGCCCATTCCACTCTGTTTAGTATCATCTCAAAATCATGGATATCAGCTAACACTAGTAGCCAAATAGCTCCCAACATTGCAATCCACCCTGCATTAAAAAAAAAAGAACAGGGAATATTTTACATTTTCTAGATTTGTCTAAGAGGCACATTTATTTTACTAAGGACATAAAATATATAGTAACATTTTTCATTTAAACATTTTCTGACCTATGTTTTGTGCTGATTGTGTAGCAAGTAAATTTTACAAATCTCTTTTACGAGACTATGTTCTAGCTTTATGTAGAAATAGAAACGCTGTAGAAATGTAGGAGATCCACATTTGATTAACAATCTTATCTCGCGCTGCTGAAACATCCACTGAGCTTGCTTCACAAATAAAATTGCATCTGATTAGGATAGGCACTGAAAGGCATTCTCTGTCCCGTCCTCCTCTGACAGTACACTGGTGGCTGCTATGTAGGACCTGCAGGACATTTTGGCTAGAAGATAAACTGAGGAAATGGATGGCTATTCCAGGATAGGAGATTCTCTCTTTAAAACAGTGATAAACTATGTATACACAGAGTATGCAGGTATCCACATTTATATATATACTGTATGTATATGTTGTTAATACAGTAGGACAGACAAGGTAGGTGAGGTAATCTCTTTTACTGGACCAACTTCTGCTGGTGAGAGAGAGAAACTTTCAAGCTCTCTCACCAACAGTAGTCCAGTAAAAGAGATTACCTCACCTACCTTGTATCTCTCATATCTTGGGACCATCATGACTAAAATAACACCGCATATATCAATACACTTATACACTTCTTTTCATCCACAGATGTCTAAAAGCTCAATATTTAGCCAGGGAAACAACCACAGAACTTCCCGACTCATACTCTAGGGTTATTGTCAACATTATTTAAATGTATTCTGGGACCATCTGTGCAAGAAATGGCAATTGTTGCCAAGGGACTATGCCAAATTTCAAGCTAAAACTTCAGATTTCAAAGAGAATTTTCACTAGGATTGTGCCCATTTTGGCTCAGAAGGAAACTCTGCTGAATAAGGGGCCAATATTTGTATCGTGGTACATTATTTTTGATATGCACAAAGCTCCTTAGCATTTCAGTTTATTTCTCTTTTTGTTGTGACTATTTCCTACATCTCTATCAACTGTTTTAGTTGGAACATTATGCCTTTGAAAAAAAAATCCCTCCAGGTAGAAATCTTAAAGTCAAAGACTAATAATCAAATACTGAAGATGATTTAGAGATACTAAGGCCCTGCCACAGGGCAGGTACTTCTAGCTCATTGATACTGTGAAATAGCAAAATATAGCAGATTGATTCCATGCACTTAAAATCTGGGGCCATTCAGCTGGTACACATGGACTTCTGCTTCCCTTGTCCCCAAGGAACATAGAACATAAGAACAGCCATACAGGATCAGACCAATGGACTGTCTAGCCCAGTATCCTGTCTTCTGACAGTGACACATGCCAGGTGTTTTAGAAGGAATGATCAGAACAGGTAATCATCAAGTGACCCATACCCTGATGCCCATTCCCATCATCTGGCAAACAGAGGCTAGTTTTTAAGAAAATCCAAAGGTTTAAAATTAAAACCCAATGACAATTCCATCTAAATTTCATTAAAAAAATAAAGGTAGAAACATACAGACCAAATTAATTAATTAAGTTAGCGAATGTTAACTGATGTCCTTCAATTCCTAAAGAAAGAGATTCAGAATAGTTCTGCACAAATATTCCCTTACACAGGAGATGCAATTTTTATTCTTCCAATACATATGTACTTTTGGAATTTTAAATAACATATTGCATGTTTTCAAGGGAATTTTAGATTAATTGTGATCCTTGGAGCACAACACAATTGTTGAAAATACTGCACACAAAAAAAGAGAGACATTCTTTTAGTTTTGTAGCACCCATTAGAATGTGAAGAAAAGTATTTATAAAGCCACATTTCATTGCCTTCTAATGGATATGTAAAATAGTCATGTATATATTATGTTCCGTTCTACTCTATAAATACTTTCCCTGTGACTAACTGCTAGCGCTTGTCTCACGGAATCCATTCTCTACCTATGAAGACACTGTTGGAACCGCCATCTTGGAAAATAAAGTTCTTTCAGTACCAACTGCTTTTCTAAGTACTGTTCTCTTTCCTCAATTCCATTGGTCTCCAAAAGCCAGCAGCATTCCCTTTCGTAGACTCCCTCTCCTCAAGCTCTCAATTTGAGCCTCAATAATCTGGCTGCTGGTGTCTCTCCACTACTAAAACCATTCTCACAAGAATTTCCCCTTTAGCATGAGGTAAACATGATCTATCAAGGCTGAATGTGCTTGCAGAGACGAATATGAAGGATTAGGAAATCTCATTGTTTTCACAATTCAACAAAAATACTTTCCTATAACTAGTGATGAACACAAAATGAAACATGGAGCCAAACCTCCCCAAACTTTGAGACAGCTCACATTCCAGAACTCTCCAAACAGGTCTCCATCTGGACCATGAATCCCCACCCCAGACTTTGAGGGCATTGTAACTGAATCAAATTCCAGATCCAAAAGTCATGACTCATTGCTATCTCCACTCATCTCCAAAGAAGGAAACACCACCATTTTGCAAAGAAACATACTGAGTTTGATTCACTCTCTGACCAGCAGCAGTGGTCAAGCAGTCCAAAAGCAATAATTATACTGCTAAGGGAGGAAGTGTGGCAGAAATGCCACAAAGAAAGAGCAAGGCCTAGAAGGGAATGTAGCTAGGCCACCTGGGTCCCTCCAGCGATGAGTCTCTGACAAAGCCCTAGTTGCAAAATGAAGCTGCCCTCCCAGGATAAAATTCCCCCGGGGATGAATGCCTCTCAGTCCTGCTAAGAGTGAATCTGGACTAATGAAGGCCAAATCCATCTCTAGTCTGCATGAGTGGAAAGATTTTCCAGGCAAGGGAATTGGTGCAATTCAGCAGTTTAAGGACGAAGGTTAGATATGAGGTGGTGGGTCAGGCTGTATACAGATGGAGTGCGCTCCTCTACCCAAGTCACCTGCAAGGCATCATGTAAGAGATGGCATTGATGTGAACTAAAGATGTCAGCTGTTGTCAAGGTGGATGCGGGATTTTGGCATAATTACATGAGCTGAAAATGTATCTATTGTGCTCCTAAAAAGTATTCCTGGCAATATTACAGCACAGCACTCACCTGGAGTAATTTGAAATGTTGAGCTGTGAAAAACATATAGAGGGACTTGCTCCCAGGAAAATGCTTTGAAAATGCCTGACAGTGGAGAGAATCTTGGGCATTCCAAAGGCAAGAAGTTAAGCTCTTTGGACATATTTATAAGCAACAGGAAGAGAAGTCCTCCAAGGTCAGGAATGCTTTAGCAGTAGCCACAGAATCTCTGTCCATCATATCACTTGGCTATTGCGATTGACAACTCTATTATATCCTGCCTGCCTTCCAAACTAAAAACAAAGTGTCATCTATTAATGCAAATTTAAATGATTAATTAACCCTGACTTGCTTGGTGTGATCTTCACCATAGCTGAAGAGCTGGCCTTCGTGTCTTTCAGTATAAATAAGAACTATGATGAATTAATGTTTCACATGAATTGACTGATTTCTTTCTCTAGTCTACTGTCTAGTCTCAGCCACCAGTGCACCACAGCAAAACCAAACAGAGAGCCGATGTTCTGTCCTCAGATAGGCCTGTGGAGTTCCCATTAAAGTCAACATGTGTTTTGGATTCAAGTATAAAGGCAAAATTAGGTCCCAAATCCCTGATTCTCCACACCCTTTGCTGCTATTGTACCCTCAACATTTATACCTATACAAATCATGTGCTAAATGGCAGCATTTAGGACTCATATTGCACAAGTGTAACATTTAACACACCTGGAATATTTAAGAACTAACCATTCTTAATATTTCTGGGGCAATCTGTGTATATATCTTGGCATTTATTTGCTTCTTCCTGCCTGTCATGAAGACAAATCACCTCAAATGTGCTATACAGAGGGAATAATTATTTGCTATTTTTTATGTAAAATAACTGAATTGCATAGAGAAGCATATTGTAATTCATTTGTTAACATGGTGCCAATGTTTTCTTAGGATTTTTTTTTTTTACAAGCTACTGTCATTCTTTATAAACTGTATTAGGTTTACACATAAATGTTTGCTACAAGACAACCTCCAGTGGCTTTCTTCATTCCTCTCTAGCAGATCCCAGAGAGTAGTGACTGCTCCTAGACCGCAAAAGCTCTCTCATATGCAGCTGTACAGGAAGCAATCATAACACCTTTCTTTTATTAAACATATGAAGTATAGGAAACACTAGGAAAGAAATTATTATACTACCACGTCTCCCCGCTATAATTGTGCAGATTACACACAACTTTCCATCTCTTTCTCAGAAGGTGCAATCTATGTCATCACACACTGTGTCCCAGGCAAAACAGTTGTGAGGAACAGGGAAATACTTTAAGGAATTTAATCAAGACTTTGGCCATACTCTTAAATCATCTGCCTTAAGAACCATCCAAGACTCATCCCTAGTCCATGGGAACCAGACTGAAATGATGCCTTCTTCCAAATCCAGCTAGCCAGGAGCCCACACCCACTGATACAGACCTAATCACTCCATGGGTTTACTATGTTATGACTGGACTAGTGTAACGTCGTCTCCCCAGGACTGTCTGTGTCTATCAAAGTTAACTAGAAACTCCACTTTGTGCAACGCATGGCAGACAGTCTCTGGGGATGGAGAACATATCACATCAGGGCTTTGTGCTCTCAGCTGGCTTCCCTCTTGTCCTGCTCCAGTTTAGGGTCCATTCCCTAATTTTGATCTTATTTTAAGGAACCAGGGTACTGTGGGGATTTTTGCCACTAGCAGTCAACCATGCGTCACACACCATTGTAGGCAGTCCCATCATACCATCCATTCTATTCATAAATTTATCAACCTCAGTCTTGAAACCAGTTAGGTGGGTTTTTCCCCCACAGCTCCCCTTGGAAAGCTGTTCCAGAACCTCACTGGAGGTTAGAAACCTTTAGGCTTGAAAATAGGCAAACTTGTTGATGAAGAGTGAATATCCATTTGGTTTTGTGTCTACATTGGTGCTTAACTTAAATAACTCCTCTGCCTCCCTGGTATCTATCCCTCTGGTGCATTTTTAGAGTGCAACCATATCGCTCATCAACCTTTTTGGGTTAGGCTAAATGAGGGATTGGCAACTTTGGCACACAGCCCCCCAGGGTAAGCACACTTGGCTTCTCACTGGTTCCAGTCCAATGAGGACTGAGGGAAGCAGCAGCCAGCACCAAGCCGCTTCCCACAGCCCCCATTGGACCAGACCGGAGAACCACGGCCAGAGGGAGCCACGATTGGCCAAGCCTGCGGACATGGCAGGTAAACAAACTGGATGGGCCTGCCAAGGGTGCTTACCCTGCGAGGCCAGGTGCCAATGTTGCCGATCCTTGGGCTAAACAAAGCCACGTCCTTTGAGTCTCCTCCTATAAGGTGGGTTTTCCATTCCTCCAGTCATTTAGGGAGATTCCTAAACCTGAGCTGTCTTTTGTAGGTGATGAATCTGAGGTATTGTCACAAATTGAAGTATCAGTAGAGGAGGTTCTGGAACTCATTGATAAACTTAACTGTAACAAGTCACCGGGACCAGATGGCATTCACCCAAGAGTTCTGAAAGAACTCAAATGTGAAATTGCGCCACTATTAACGAGGGTTTGTAACCTATCCTTTAAATCGGCTACTGTGCCCAGTGACTGGAAGATAGCTAATGTAACGCCAATATTTAAAAAGGGCTCTAGAGGTGATCCTGGCAATTACAGACCAGTCAGTCTAACGTCCGTACCGGGAAAATTAGTTGAAACAATAGTAAAGAATAAAATTGTCAGACACATAGAAGAGCATAAATTGTTGGGCAAAAGTCAACATGGTTTCTGCAAAGGGAAATCGTGTCTTACTAATCTATTAGAGTTCTTTGAAGGGGTCAGCAAACATGTGGACAAGGGGGATCCGGTGGACATAGTGTACTTAGATTTCCAGAAAGCCTTTGACAAGGTCCCTCACCAAAGGCTCTTACGTAAATTAAGCTGCCATGGGATAAGAGGGAAGATCCTCTCATGGATTGAAAACTGGTTAAAAGACAGGGAACAAAGGGTAGGGATAAATGGAACTTTTTCAGAATGGACAGGGGTAACTAGTGGTGTTCCCCAAGGGTCAGTCCTGGGGCCGATCCTATTCAACTTATTTATAAATGATTTGGAGGAAGGGGTAAACAGTGATGTGGCAAAGTTTGCAGATGATACTAAACTGCTCAAAGTAGTAAGGACCAAAGCAGACTGTGAAGAACTTCAAAAAGATCTCACTAAACTAAGTGATTGGGCAACAAAATGGCAAATGAAATTTAATGTGGATAAATGTAAAGTAATGCACATTGGAAAAAATAACCCCAACTATACATACAATATGATGGGGGCTAATTTAGCTACAACCAATCAGGAAAAAGACCTGGGAGTCATTGTGGATAGTTCTCTGAAGGCATCCACGCAGTGTGCAGCGGCAGTCAAAAAAGCAAACAGGATGTTAGGAATCATTAAAAAGGGGATAGAGAATAAGTCGGAGAATATCTTATTGCCCTTATACAAATCCATGGTGCGCCCACATCTTGAATACTGCGTACAAATGTGGTCTCCTCATCTCAAAAAGGATATACTGGCACTAGAAAAGGTTCAGAGAAGGGCAACTAAAATGATTAGGGGTTTGGAACGGGTCCCATATGAAGAGAGATTAAGGAGGCTAGGACTTTTTAGCTTGGAAAAGAGGAGACTAAGGGGGGATATGATAGAGGTATATAAAATTATGAGTGGAGTGGAGGAAGTGAATAAGGAAAAGTTATTTACTTGTTCCCAAAATAGAAGAACTAGGGGCCATTCAATGAAATTGGCATGCAGCAGGTTTAAAACAAATAAAAGGAAGTTCTTCTTCACACAGCGCACAGTCAACCTGTGGAACTCCTTACCTGAGGAGGCTGTGAAAGCTAGGACTATAACAGGGTTTAAAAGAGAGCTGGATAAATTCATGGAGGCTAAGTCCATAAATGGCTATTAGCCGGGATGGGTAATGAATGGTGTCCCTAGCCTGTCAGAGGGGGGTGATGGATGGCAGGAGAGAGATCGCTCGATCATACCTGTTAGGTTCACTCACTCCGGGGCACCTGGCATTGGCCACTGTCGGTAGACAGGATGCTGGGCTAGATGGACCTTTGGTCTGACCCAGTATGGCCGTTCTTATGTTCTTATGTTATTCTCGTAGCCCTTCTCTGCCCCTGTTCCAGTTTGAATTCATCTTCTTAAACATGGAAGAACAGAATTGCACGAAGCATTCCAGGTGAGGTCTCAGGAGTGCCTTGTATAAAGGTACTAACACTTCCCTGTCTCTAATGGAAATACCTCACTTGATGCATCCGAGGACTGCATTAGCATTTTTCACAGCTGCATCACATTCACGGCTCATAGTCATCCTGTGAAACGGTACACCCAATTCGTTTCCTTCTCTTTCACTTCCAACTGATAAGTCCCCAGCTTATAGCAAAAATTCTTGTTGTTAGTCACTAAACACATGAGCTTGCACTTTGCACTATTAAATTTCATCTCATTTCTATTACATCCTAAGTTGCTTGTGTTTTAGAAATATAATAGATCAGAGAAAGAGAGAAATCAGTCAGTGTCTGGTTTGATGGACTGATCTTAAGCTCCTGTTCTGCACAGTTATGATTTCTATGGGATACAGTTACAGTTTCTATTGATTTTAGAGAAATAAGACTATCATGAAACTTTAATATACTATTCACGCTAAAAATTCTGTGATGCCTCCTACAGGAAGGGTGTGCACATATTCTTCACTGTCCCAGGAAGAAAAATAACAGAAATAGTTTTGTGCTTTGGTTTATTTCACATTAAACTTAACCAAAAGAGAAAATCTTCAGAACAGAAATCTCTCATTACAAACAGAATATTACTGCAGTCCAAAAGAGAGCTGGCTTTCTATTTTGAAAATAATCAAGCACTTGAATTAGTATCTAGAATATGAGGAAGAAGTGGGGAAGATAACCATGGCAGCTGCAGACTTTGCAAATGACTAATTAAGAAAAAGCTGTCGCTTTTAATAACTGGGATATTGTTTGGCTTAAATCCAAATTGAAAAGCTTGATAAAATGGGCATCCTTCTAAGAATCTGAAATCCTTAAACCATATATGCATATTAATTGTTGTAATCTGAAATAGTTTCCTTTGCATGAAAATTTTAAAGACACATCCAGAGTTTCCATTTGTTTAAGAGCCCAAGTTATCAGACACATTTTCAGTGAAGTCAAAAAATAATAGTATATCATATAGATACCCACAGAGAGAATACAAAGTTATATTAGCATGAGTCTGGTATGACTGCACTAGCAAAGTCACTAGTAAACTAAGCAGATCATCCCAAACAAGTGGTGATAAAAACAGTACTACACCATAATGTCATTTATTCTGAACATGTTACATTTGGTATGTTACAGAAAAACAGTTTTAGATACATTTCACTGAGCTTCAAAAAAATGATTAGTACTATGAGTTGTAGCCCTGGTCTTGCCCTCAAAGGTACTACTCACATGCTTAAAATTAAGCATGCACTAAAGTGCTTTACCAGATTGAGGCCTCATTTAATATTAGCCTACCAGTATAGAGTCCAGAGGAAGACTTGAAAATCTCTATAAATAACCAACAGTATTTTCTCTACCTACAAATGTTAGTATTTGAAAGTCTAATATCAAGGTGCAAAACAGATGCTGGGTTCCATTAGCAAGCTTGGAATTTTCCCTTTCCAGTTGTATAGGGATTCCACTGCTAGCCCTGTACAGCACAAGATACTGAAATTTAAACCCATCACTGGTGAAGTTTCTCACATTCTAGAACTTGGGCCAGAGTAATTTTGAGTGGAAATTCTCCCATGTGAGGGAAACGAAGAAACAGATCTCTGGCAGGTTTGCTTTTTTCTTTTTAGGTAGTTTGCTTGTTGAAGCCTCAATGTATGGAATTTTAGAAGTAGTCCCAGAGCAGATGAATTCTTTGCCATTGCAGGCCCTTGTAGTAAATTTTATTTACACTTGGTTCTCCAATGACTTATGCTGGTATCACCACCACATGCAGTGGGAATAGGTATGTACACAGCCATTTGTGCATATAACGTGTGTGTGTGTGTGTGTTATACAGGAACAATAGTATCTCTAGATTAAGGCTTGAGTCTATTTTACAATTAAAGAAGATATTCAGCCTCTTTGTTTTGCAAGATGAATACAGTGCATCTTTCCCAGATTTACAGCACATAATTTGTAGGTAAAGACAATTTTCTGGAGTTTGTAAGTAAATCTGTTACTTGATTTATGAATTTAAATTAATTAAAAATTGGCCCTTTAAGAAAACTCTTTTCCCCCGTCGCTCACTTTCCGTCAGTTCCTTTCTGCTGATAAATGGCTGGCCTGTTATAATTTGCATTTTCAATATAGTTAAAACTCCCCACTGGCTAATGATGAGTGTGCATTTAACAAAATCAGTTTCCATTAAACAGCATTATTAATGATTTTTCTCCTATCTTTTCCAATGGATTCCAAAATTTCCTTCTGTCAAAATTACCACGATTACTCATAACTTTTTGTGTGTAATTTCATAGAATAGAATATCAGGGTTGAAAAGGACTTCAGGAGGGAGGTCATCTAGTCCAACCTCCTGCTCAAATTTGTGCATGTGTGTGCGCTTGGGACCCACCAGGTACATGCAGGTCTAGTAACTAACATATCTTCAGTGCTTTCCTTCAAGACCTGGTACTCCTGGCATGCTATTAAGTATATTAAGAAGATTTGGGGCACCACAGCTCTCCAGCAACCCCATCAAGAGGGGACAACTCTACATCTTATATGTGCTGTATCAAAAACCGAGGATGTTCCCCAAATGAAAATTTGTTTACAAGGGATGAACCATCGCTAGGGATGTCATACCTAAAAATAAGGGAATGCCAAGTTATGGTGCATCTCAACCATTCACTAATGCCCACACACATCAACTCCACTGATGGTGACAGACTCCACATCTTCACAAGGAACTTCCATTGGCCTCCAACACAAGAAAAACACAATACATTAATCTCCCTCACAGTATCATACAAAACTTTAATTACAGTTTTATATTTCCTCTACAAAAACATGCAGTCTGAGTACATGCACTCCACACATGCAAGCCAAGTACACATCAACACTGACTATTTGCTAATGGGTGTGAGAATGTGAGAGAGTGTGTGTGAGAGAGAAGGAAGTATTTAGTTCCTGCTAATACATCCCAGATTGATATTTGCTTTTTCTGTAACGGTATTACACTGTTGACTCATTTAGTTTGTGATCCACTATAACCCTAGGTCCTTTTCTGCATTACTCCTTTCTAGGCAGTCATTTCTATTTTGTAGTTGTGTAATTGATTATTCCTTCCTAAGTGTAGCACTTTGCATTTTTCCTTGTTGAATTCAATCCTATTTATTTCAGACCATTACTCCAGTTTGTCAAGATCATTTGGAATTCTAATCCTGTCCTCCAAAATACTTACAACCCCTCCCAGCCTGGTATCATCCACAAATTCTATAAATGGACTCTCTATGCTATTTCAAAATCATTTATGTTGACTAAAATGCTAAAATATTCCACTCAGAAAGAACCCCCCTCTCCTGGACTCTCTTTTCTAACAGTTCTGAATGTAAGATAAAATTGTACTGCAGTGAAGTATTCTAAATCATCTTAATTTTAGTGCTATTTTACCACGTGTACCTGAATATACAAATTGTATGAACATGTGTTAAGTTTTTAGAAATAATAAATGCTGGCACCAGGTAAGTATTTTCAATCTTTAGTAGACTTTTTTTAACGTTGCCTGATCACAATCTTGTTCTGCCTTTATTAGATCTCTTCTGTTAAGAGATATTTGTTGGCCTCCTAAAACAGGTCTCACTATATATAAATGATTTCTAGGCTGTTAAGCCACTTGCAAAGACACAATTTAAGACTGCCTCGGGGATGGAACTGTGATGGTGATTGTGTAGGGCAGTCTGTAATGTGACAATGGTAGCTTCACCCAGCATGAGTGAATGGAAAGAAAGTGAGAGAGCTGAAAAGAAACAGCAACCCATAGTGGAGGGAAGAGATCAAATGAAAAAGCAAAGACCATAACACAGAATGAGGAGAAGAGGAGATACAACAAGATCAGCTGCTTTTCAGATACAGATCAGCACATCCACAGCATGAGTGACACCAGCTTTAAATTCCAAGGTCAACTGGGCTTTATTCAGATAACCTTTTGTTAAAATGATAGCAGTTGGTAACTGTGGGGTCACATCCACCATTGCATTCCAAAGTGCACACTCACTATTCTCATGGATAGTCCTGTTTAATCCAAGTAATAGAAGATGTGATGATATTTAAGGAAGAATTCTGTGAAAAATACAATTAAACACTGACATCTGAGATGGTCAAATGCCTCATGTCACTGCCATTGCCCTATGTTGCCGCCCATGACTTCCTATGTTACACAAGTATATAGGCCTGCATCATTTTACACAGCTTTCCCTCAGTAAAAGCTGCTAGATTTTTAAAAAGACAAATATTAAAATATATATCCGACATCACCCTTGTGAGTCAAAAATAAAATGGAGGGGGGGTGAATATTTAGATTGAAAGGGTACAGAGTTCACAAAACAAAAGTTGTACTGAAAACATGAGCATTTGTACATGAAATTAAAAGTCATGTGTTGTGCAACTGTCTGGACAATGTCTATTTTGCAAGGATGAATGCACATTTTGAAGGCATAATTTGGGCACCTATTTGGGGAAATTTGCCTCAAAGAGATGAACATTAGGAGTGTCCTTGAAAGCAGACACCTTTCTCTCATACATTCCAAGCAGAAGTGTGGCAACATTAACTTGTCAAGAAGGCATGGATTGGACCTGACATTCTGTGCTCAAGCCTATGTTGACTGCAAGAACCTGGCTCCATTCCAAGATGCTAACTCTCATTATAGCAAAAAGATAGTTCACTTTATTTAATTATTTGTGCTATGCAGAAGGGTGTCTTTATCTATCTATATACACCAGTCAGATAAGGATAAGCCAAATATTTTAAAAAACATTATGTTCACCCTCATTTTAACACCTACACACTTAAATCAAAACAGAAAGCTAGTATTTATTCCACATGGCAGTCAAATCTCCACATGATGTACATCAGAGAGCAGCAAAATAAAATGTGCAAGTCATTCATGTGCCTTTTTGTTCTTGAATCCAAGACATGGCTTCCAGCCAGCTTAACTCAGCACTGCTACCTGCCGTAAGAGACAAAATAATAGAAGGCCATTCCCGGGTGGAAATTCTTAAAAGTCAGAATGCCTCAATGTGCCACTCTGCTGTCCATCATTTTCAGGCAAGGAGTTAAGGAGAGAGCCTCACTTGTAGAAACTGGCAGCTTAATTTGGACAGAAGCAACACGTGAAAAATTAGCAAGAGGAATTACTACAGACAAGAGAGATTGTGGTGGGGAATACAAACCCACCCAGGACCACAGGAGGTTAAAGAGCTGCTCCGGGCTCAAGCAGCTCCATCCCATCACACTTGCAAGGTTTGTATAGGGCTGGAAGAAAAAGTGAAAAGGGGAGCAAAACAGCTCACCTGCAGGCAGCCCAGGGAAGAGAACAAACATTCAACCATCAGCTCCTGATGAAAGGGCTGACTGAAGGCAGGAGCTTCCCAGCCAATCCAGTTGCTATTCACTGGAAGTCAGGAAAAAGAGACAAAAGGATATCCAGTGTCTGGGAAGAGAGGTTTCAGGCAATGAAAGCTGGAACTGCATTAATCAACTCCTGTAGAGACCTGCTTAGCAGGCTGTGGTCAGAAAGGAACTGGCTAGAATGTTCTGGGAACAGTAAGGGTATGGTTAGACTACAGGGGGAAGCGCTATTGTTTAAAGCGCTTCCTGATTTAGCGCTACAGGTGTTGCGCTAGAGGGTGTCCATATTGAAGCCCTCTAGGGGCAAAGAGCAAACACATTTGTCCCGCTTTTGGCGGCAGTAGCAGTTGCGTGATAGGGCAGGTATCCCAGCATTCAGCTGGGTGCAACCCTCTTTGCAAAGGAGTGGGGTGAGGGGGGACTGGGAAGGGAGGGAACTTCTGGCTGTCAGTTTCTTTTCCGAAACTGACAGGCTCTGCACCTCCCTTCCCTAACCATTTATTGGGGGGGGTTTCAGCGGCGGAGACCAGGGCAGGGGCTGGGAGCGTGGCAGGGCGGCCGCCCGCCGTGGCGGGGACCCGGGAGCCCTGCCCGCAGCGGCAGGGACCCGGGACAGCGTCGGGGACCCAGCAGCCCTGCCACCCACAGCGGCAGGGGACCCGGCAGCCCTGCCGCCCGCCATGGCGGGGACCCGGCAGCCCTGCCCACAGCGGCGGGGACCCGGGACAACGGCAGGGGACCCGGCAGTCCTGCCGCCCACAGCGGCGGGGACCGGGGCAGGGGCTGGGAGCGGACGGGACAGAAGAGTTTTAAATGGTGGCCAGAGAGAATGCATTGGGGATTCTGGGCCAGGATGCCGGAGGCTGGAGGCTCACTATAACGCAAGGGGAGTACACATTGCATCCCTTGCGCTAAAACAGCAGCGCTGAAAGCTTTATTCCTCTCGTTTTGAGGTTTACCAGTACCGCTTTAAAAGGTCAGTAAAAGTGGAAAAAGTGCCTTGGGAGTGTGTACTGGCAGTGCTATTGTAGTGCTAAAGAGGGGTTTTAGCGCTAAAACAGCCCCAGTCTAACCTCACCCTAAGGGGCTTTGGTTGAGGCATAGTAGAGTTCAGAGCTAATCAAAAGCTATAACATAGAGTTAAACAATGGACCGGCTAGAGGAGTTCCTTCATGACTGTTGATGGAGACATAATTGAAATAATCCTGTGCACATTATCATAAATAAATAGAGAACTCTATAGCTTTCAATAGTCCTCATTTCTTCAGTACGCGCCGTGTGTTCAATAAACTAAGGATCAGATCCAAGCCCAGTGAAGTCAACATAAAGGTTGCACTGATTTCAGTGGGTCCTGGATAAGAGCCTAAATTCAGACAGGCAGAGCTTAGTAAAATGAAAAGTTCTTCTAATTCATCACCACCCTCAAATAGCATCAGCTATGCAATTTATAGTGAAGGTCTCCCTCACACAAACATATTGGGACCAAAAAATCAGAAGCATTAACATGTGTGAAGTAGTTTTCATGCAATTAGTTTGTTCAACCTTTTATTTAAAGCTTTGTGAAAGAAGGTTGGTTCCTGGAGTTTCTATCCTACCCTCTAATTTACTAAACCATATGAGAATGCTTTAGAAGTAAAATGATGGAAGAAGAAATATTAGCTGTTAAGAACTTAAATCTGGGTGAGATTCAAATATCATTATGAATAGTTACTTTGCAGTCAATACCTATAAGCTCATTTGTATTGGAAATTATTAATATTTCACCCCTAGATTACTTTAAGAAGAAAACGCTAAATTCTGCAAATGATTAAAGAGAATAAATCACTTTTTGCACAAAAGACACATTGAAATAGGCTATGAATACTGAATGAACCTTGAGAATTTTTATTTTGGCACAAAGCCTTAGCCTCCCTTAAAATGAGTTATACACAATCTTTTTTTGTTTTATATTCTATATGCCTTCCCAGTACAGTTGGTATTCTTGACTCCTAAACTAACATATACTACCCTAAATTATTTAAAATGTGCTTCCAAACATTTTGGAAGAAGAAAACCCAAGACAGCAGCAAACTTTAAAATTGTTGACCTTTCACTCTAAGTATCCCTAACCCCATCTGAAACAACACTTAATTTCTAAACTGAAAAGTCAAAACATTCCTTCCCCCTCATTCTTTTTTTAACCTATCATCAATCTAGTTTTACATGCTTCTATTTACATTAATTTAGTTCACATGAAAGTTGATAAGCCTGTACGACTCTTAGCAACCATCCAATATGGCAGTTTCAGAAGATTTACCCTATTTACTACCAGTGCTGGGTGCAGCGTCCCAGCATTCTAGAACAGCACTCTGAGGTGTAAAACTGAGAAAGACAAAGATCATTCAGAGTTCACATGCCTTTCAAGATGAATGGAGGCTGTTCACACCTCTCTCTCTCTCTCTCTCATAAATCCTCCTCTTTTCTCCCTGGCAGTTCTGGAGGTCCCTACACAGCCCTGCCTCAGTGGGGTGGTCTGGGGGGAAAAATCCCTTCACACCCACCTAGGCTGACCATACGTACCATTTTGAACGGGACAGTCCCATTTTTTTCACATTTCCCGTCTTTTTAATATAAAATATCAAGTTTGTCCCGTTTTTTGGGCCGAAAGGCACCAGTGCTGAGACTCCCGGTTTATATTCCCCGCCCCAAGTCAGGGGACCAATCAGAAGTGGGCTCGTTAACTCGCTCGGCCGGCTGCGAACCAATAGAATGAGGGGAACGAGCAAAACGGTCTAAATAGGTTTGTCCCACACCAGTGCTTGTAGTTTGGTTTTGAGTGGTGCACTCTGGGAGTTGTAGTCCTGCCCGGGCCGCCTCTGACACGTTCCTGGGGATTGAAGTCCCGGAGTAGGGGACGGGCGGACTCACTTTCCCGTGGTGCCGTGCGGTGCCAGGCCGCTGATGGGGAAGTGGCCGGGGGTCTGTGCCCGGACACTGGGTCCCCCTGGCTGCTCCGCCCCCCTCGCTGGTGACTGTGGTGCTGGCGCACTCGGGCCTGATGGAGAAGGAGGATCTGGGCAGCTGGATCCCCCCGCCGGGTGGAGGAGCTGAAGGTGGGGCCGGGAGGGGAATCTGGGGGGCGGATTCAGGGGGGCTGGGTGTGACATAGAGGGAGTGCTGGGGGTAGGGGATCATGGGAAGTAAATTTAGGAGGGTTAAAAAGGCTGTTGTGGTGGGAGGAAGGTGTCCAGGGAATGAGAAATGATACTGGAGCCCCAAAGTTCTGGGTGACTGCTCCCGAAATTAAGTATATAGCTAGGTCTCCAAGTGGAAAGGCAGAGCTAGTGTGGGCCGGGTTTTCCATATCTGTCCAGACCAAGCACCTCAGTCATCTCCTCTTTGGAGCCTAAGGCCCTGCTGTAACCAGTAGATCACATTGCCCCCAATTCTCCAGACTGGGACTATAACCTGAGTCCTGCATACCCTACCTGGCTCTAAACCACTGCCCTCCCTTAAGAACGCCACCAGCATCCCACAGGCAGGTGAGTCTAGCCCAGCCAGGTTTATGAGCGTCTCCATGTCCAGTGAGTGAGGCTGATGAGGGGGTGTGAGGAGGAAGGCCCCTTTGGAGGCCTAGTGACTGGGGAAAGCACCGTGCCGGCCGCCATGACACAAACTGAAGCAGCTCTGTCTTTCTTGACTTCCTCTGCTGTGATTTCCTAGCTATCTCTCAGCGCCGCCAGCTCCAGGCTCCCATCAGATCTTCTTCCATTGCTCCAGCCAGGCTGGGTCAGCCATGGACACTCCCAGCTAACAGCACAGCCTGGCGAGCCAATTGTTATGTAACCCTTCTGCCCATCAGAGTTGGTAGCAACAAGGGCCGGGTTCAGTATCCAGGGGTTCCATTCTAATGACACAATACAAAACCGGCTCGAGCCCCCACCCAGTGACCTGGGACAACCATATACCACCCTTCTGGGCGCCTCTAAGAGGCAATACTTCCCCTCTTGCAAGCACAGAGTCTGAGTGTACCAAAACCCTTTTAATGACAGAGAGAAACACCATGGCATATTATTGGGTAAACACCACAAACAAAAGTCACAAACCAAACCATGAACCAGAATCCCCCCCCCCCACACACACACACACACACGCCAATGGGCAGTGTCCTTTCCCTGGGGTTCTTGAGCCCCACAAGCCCCAAAGTCCCAAAAGTCCAACAGCACCAGCAGAGTTCAAAAGTTCATAGCAGAGTTGTACCTCCCCACCGGGGTGGAGGGAGGGGGAGGTTCTGGGGCACCTTACATGGTCAGAGGCCGACTGCCCCGCCTCTCCAGTCGTGCTGCGTCCTCACCATGGGCCGTTGGTCAGAGGCCGACTGCCCTGCTTCTCCAGTCGTGCTGGTCGCTCCGCTAGCCGCCCTGCTAGCAGACACAGGAACTGCTCTGTCAGTGGCTCGACTCTGCTCTGCCAGCTGTCTCAGGAACTGGTCCACTAGCCGGCACAGGGACTGCTCTGCCAGCTGTCTCAGGAACTGCTCTGCTTAGGACCCCCCACGTAAGATAAAGCTCAGTGATTTTTCAGCTGTTAAGTGATTTCAGCTCTTGAGTGATTTCAGCTCATAGTGGGGGGCCTTAGTGCAGAGGCACCACCAGACCCAAAGCAACTTCAGCTCAGCGAGCTGAAGTTAGACTCCTAATGGAAGCAAAAGTCAGCTCTAACATTCCACAGGGGAGAGAGGCCAGGTGCAATAGGCCTGTGAGGCCCTCAGACAAGGCCCTCACCACAAGGTATAGAAGCCTGTCCATAGCCTCTCTCAATTCAGTGGGTTTTGGAACCCCTGTCCCTTGTCTAGTGAGTGCTACCCAGCTGATGGTGAGTCCCGCCAGCATGCCAAAGGCCAAATACATGTCCCAACCCCTCATTCACATAAACAGGTTAATCAACACTTTATCATTCTGGCCCCAATACCACAGAAACTGGGGGTCCCACAGTAGCCACAGTGACCATTTGGGCTGTTAGAGTGCAGGCTAGGTGCGGTAGGTGTGTCCAAGCAAATAAGGTGCTATTTTCCAAAAGTCACTGCAATTCCTGCAATTCACCACCGGATGTCACTTACCCTGACACTGCTTACAGTTAAATAAAACAAAGGCAAAAGGAAATCAGTTTGATCCTTGGGGGGACATGGGCAAAGCTCCTCATCTGCATGTGTCTGTGCCCGGGGTGGCTGTGGGAGAGGGGTCCTGGAATTCAGGGCCCACAGCTCGGCTTCCTCCGACTGCAGCGTCATGTCAGGACTCACTGGTGTCTCCACTGCATACGTTTTTTGCACCTGTGACTTCGCGTCTCCTGCTCTGCGTTGCTGGGAGGGGGATTCTAAAACAAGCCAAAGGTCCGCTGTCACACACACTGCACCCGGAGGTGCTTCCCTGCCGTGATCACAAGGCTCCACCTGTTAGCTGCTGCAGAGCTGAGTGCAGTGGAGTGAGGGAGTGGGAGAGATGGGCTCTGGCCTCTCCCGACTCTTCTTTCCTCTTGCGGGCCATGGCCATCTACGTGCCCCTAGCCCACAGGCAAGGGAGAAAATCCCCAGGATGCCACCGGCTCTCCATGGGCCCCATCCCTGCCCAGCTGCTGCTCACAGCTCAGGGGCTCCTGCTTTTGCGTGTCACTGGCTGACAGTGAGATGCTGACAGAGGCTCTGGAGTTGTAGCCACAGGGTCTTGTGGAAACATGGGGCAGCAGAGACAAGAGTGGGATGCCAGGACCTTGTGGTTTTCTGATCAAGAGGCCTGGCACCCTCAGACCCTAAAGGACATTTCCTGTCTCTGTGGGTGGGGCCCCTGAGCAGCGTCCCCTGCACCCCATCCCCACAGCAGTGCCAGACGCTGGCCATTCCCGAGGCGTTGGCTCTGAGGAGAAGGGACATCATGTTGGGCCCTGACAGATGCGCCTTTGTGGAGCCGAAGGCAGCACAGTGGGCTAGACTCCCACTGCCTGGCAAAGAGCCTCTCCCTGGACACTGGAAGCCTTAATCCTCCTCCCCGCAGCCCGGCTCTGAGGTTCCTGGGATGGCCTCCCTACTGCCTCACAGCCATAGTGCAGGCAACCCTACGGCCTCCTGGCGGGCTGGCAGTTGTGGGCAGAGGCCCTGGTGACACAGGAACAGAAGAACCTGTGTTTGCTACTGGCAGAGGGGCAGAGCCAGCTCCTGGCACGGGGCTGCGACCAAAACACTGTCCTGTCTCCGGGCACAAAGCGCCTCCTCCCCTGCTTCCTCTCAGGGACCGGCCTGGGCCGGGGGCCCTGCCCTTCCCCTGCAGGGCCAGGCTGTGACTGTGCCATGCACTGACCCAGCCAGCACAGTCACTCGGTCACGATGCTGCACCTGGAATCTCCACGGCCCTTGGAAGGGCTGATGCACTGAGGGCTCTAACTAGGGGTGTGGGTTCTGGAGTGGGGCCAGAGAAGAGAGGTTCAGGGTGCAGAAGGGGGTGCTGGGCTGGGGTAGGGAGTTGAGGTACCAGAGAGGGTGAGGGCTGTGACTGGGGGTGCAGGCTCTGGAGTGGGGCTGGGGATGAGGGGTTTGGGTTGAAGGAGGGGGCTCCAGGCTTGGGGGATGGGGCCGAGGGGTTCAAGTGCAGGAGCGGGCCATGTGTTGAGGCAGGGGGTTGAGGTGCAGGAGGGGACTCTGGGTTTGGGGGGGGGGCTCAGGGTGGGCAGGGGGATGGGGCGCTGGCTTACTGCAGGCAGCTCCCGTCAGCAGTGCTGCAGGGCTAAGGCAGGCTAGTTCCTACCTGTCCTGGCACCACGCTGTGACCCGGAAGCAGCCAGCAGGTCCAGCTCTTAGGCAGGGTGCAGGGGGAACAGGAGGCTCCATGTGCTGCTCTCGCCCAAGGCTCTGTCCCCCAGCTCCCATTGGGTACGGTTCCTGGCCAATGGGAGTGTGGAGTCGGTGCTGAGGGTGGGGGCAGCGCACAGAGCCCTCTGGCCCTCCTGCCTAGGAGCAGGACCTGCTGGCCACTTCCAGAGTGCAGCACTAGCCTGCCTTCACCCTGCAGCACTGCTGATCGGACTTTGAACGGCTAGGTCAGAGGTGCTGACTGGCGCCACCAGGGTCCCTTTTCTATGTTAGTTGTAAAACAAAATTGTGTCATGGAGTGTGAGAAGTTTTATGATAAAGTATTGAAAGACCGAAATTTGCTGCATAAGATTACTTCATCGGAGAAATATTCATGGTACGATCGTGATGAAATACAGTCCCCCTCTACGTCTACCTAAATTTTGGTATGAGTTCTGTCACTGAAGAATAATTGTTAGCTCAAGTTAATATGTCCATGTAATAAAACTTTTTTTATCATCTTACTTTTTCATGAATACAGAATATTACATAACCCCGTCCCGTTTTTGCCATCCCAATGTCCCGTTTTTGTCTCAAGGAAATATGATCAGCCTACACCCACCCCAAAGGAACTCTCTAATACGTAGGTCAATTGTTCAGGCTGTGTCATGGTAACAAGATTGGAGCAATAACCCGTAATACACCTCATTTTTGAGGCTGCATACACTCTCAGAAAGACATCCCCCCCCCAGTTCACATTCATTTCACATTTGGAATATTCTCTTTGCATAAGGAATTGGCTTTTTCACAAAGTTTTAATTGTATAGAACAGGTTATGAAAAATTTCCTATTTATCTCTGATAGGTGGGTTTGCCTAGTCCTGGACCTGTAGATTTAAGTCATCTAAATTAGGTGGAGGACTGTAAGCAGCTGTGCAAGTGTCTGTACACATCGCTCCCTGCTCAACTGTACCTGAAGAACCACTCCTGCTATGAACTAGTAAACTCTGAGATCCCCTTTTTGAAACGTGTTAAACAAGAACCCATAAATAGGGGATGGAAGCTGTTTAGGTTTCAAAGAGTTCAGCGATTGGAGAATTGGGCTAAGTGTTTCAAGCAGAACAAACATTGGTGCAGGCATATTACATTCAAATTTTTAGTTTTGAATGTAACTTCTGTACAATGTAACAACTGTAACTTCTAGTCAAGTTTATGAGACACTCCAGAGCAACACAGAGCTTTCTTCATCACTAGGCAATTTTCCAAGCAAGTGCTACACTTGGCTACTCAACCACTAGTCTGTTATAATCACTAGTTCAATCATAGAAACTACTGTAAAAGCTGGCAATCTGCATGTCTGTTTAAACAACAGCAGGCTGAAAATCAAGAGAAATTACATAGGCAAAACTCGACGAGCCGAATTTGAGGTGTCACTCATTTTTGTATAAAGACAAAACTTCCACTCTAATTTGCATAATACACTCTATGGACGTCATTTGTTTTTTGTTCTACTGGTGCCCTTTCGAATTATAGTCTTTAATTTCTCTTGTCAATTTCTTCAAAATTTCATGAGAATTATGTAAATGAATCCGTATATATGACAAGTGGTTTCCAAAGAAAGGACAACATAAAAAGGGCCTTTTGTAATCACAATGGTTCGACACATTTCTAACTGTAAGGCATTGGCAATAAAATAAAAGGAGGCCTGTAAAATCTAGTTTACTGAATAAAACAGAAGGTAGATTATGTGAAATGAAAACAACCTATGCAGTCTTTCTACAGTGCTCAAGTCACAGGATTTAAATGTTATAATAATATAAGATCCCATTGATCAGGAGAGGAACACTCAAAGGGCCAATGTTAGGGTGCAGCCGAGCAGCACTCAACACCGGTTTCAAGGACATTTTGTGGAATTACTAGTAGTCAAGAACAATGCTACATAGAGCACAGTCAGAGGTTTGAACTGCAGTGAAACGAAAATACAAATGAGAATTTATTCTCAAGAAGGAACCTGAGTATAAGCACAGAGGAGTTCACCAATTAAATCTTATAATTTTTAGAGACAGTTAAGAGGTGACCTGATCACTGTTTATAAGTATGTATGTGAGGAAATGAAATTTGATAATAGAAGGCCTTTCAAGCTAGCAAAGTATGACGAGGTTCAATGGCTGGAAGTTGTAACCAGATAAATTCAGACAAGAAATAACGTGCACATTTTTCACAGTCAGGGTAATTAACCACTGGAACAACTTGTCACCGCCAAAGTGCACCCCTAATATGTGACAGGCCTGTGCTTCCACTTTGCCTTGGGTGGGATCTCATGATCCAACCATCTCCAACTTGGTCTCCAGTTTATACTCACAGTTGCCAACAGTGTTATTTAGCTAGCACAATGGGCTTGGCACATGGGCTTGGCACAATGGGCTTAGTTAGCACAATGGGCAGGAGCTATCATCCAGGAGCCTGCGACAGCATGTGTTTGCAGTGATACAGAAACAACTACTTCAAAACAAAGCATGATTTATTCTGCCCATAAAGAACACAACAGTTAGAGAAGTGGATTTAAAATAAGAAAGAGCCGTACACACATTCCCTTACATAAGCTTAACCCCTTTATCGATAGCCCAGGCAAGTCTGGTTTGTTCCCCGTCTACGAGATGAAAGAAACAGCCTTGACTGCTTGCAGCCAGATCCCTCTCCAAAAAGATACACTAGAAATGGAAAAGTTACAGAGAAGCAGGGCTTTGGAGCGGAGCGCGGGAGCAGTGGAGCTGCAGGTTTTTGCCTAGAGCAAGAGCAGAGCCGGAGCACCACTCTAAAGCCCTGCAGAGAAGGGCAACAAAAATCATTGGGGTATGGAATAGCTTCCATATGAGGAGAGATTAAAAAGACAGATTGTTCATCTTGGAAAAGAAATGACTAAAGAGGATCTGACAGATGGCTATAAAATCATGAATGGTTTGGAGAAAGGATGAATAGCACTTTCTTATTCACTTTCACATAACACATGAACCAGCAGTCACTCAATGACATGAATAGGCAGCAAATTTAAAACAAACAAAAGGAAATACTTCTTCACATAACACATAGTCAACCTGTGGAACTTTTCCCCAGGGTATGGTTTGTAGGCCAAACGTATAACTGGGTTCAAAAAACATTCTACTGGGGAGGGAATTGGAAAGGAAATTCTGCAGAGAAACTGTGTGGCCTATGAATAGCCAAGTTATGGGAGCTTCACTTTGAAGTAATACAGAGGAGAAAATTGCGGACAGGTTTAAAGGCATACAAAGAAACAAAAAAACAAAGAAAATTCTGTGCAAAAATCTGTTAATGCTACATCAAAGTTGGGATTTTTACCATGCAAGAGTCAGGAAAAAAATACACTTTAAAATAATATCTCACTACCAGATCATACATCCAATAGTACAACATGCTACATATGTGCAACTGTTATATATAAAGTGTAAACATGCATCAATTGTTATTTATTTATATGCTGGTAGCATATATGAGCCACAGTCAAAAATCACTGTGGTAGGTACTGTACGCACGTATAGTGAAATGAGTATCTTCCCTCGAGGGCTTAACCAACAGAATAAAACAGAAGTTACTTTAAAAAAAATCAAATACAGAAGAGGTAGAATGAAGGCTGTTGTGGGAACCTTCACTCTCAATTTTCTATTTCTGTTTGTTTAAAGTCTAAGCCTTAACACTTCATTAACATATATATTTGCATATAAATAGAACTAAGTAAATTAATGAAGGAATACAAGAAAACTGAACAGGAAGGCAGCTAGGATTTAATAAGGCTGTTAAATATGCTGATTTTATTGTTTAAATTAAAACATCAGCCTTTGCAAATTAGCTTAGTGATTCCAAATTCGTAATGGACAATTTATATCAACACTGGAGTTTGATAAAAAATTCTAAAATCTTTCTGATTCACTCTACCAAATGCAGATAAAAGTTATTTTGTGAACACTCTAACTTTTGTATAACATATTATTCTGCAGAAAAAATAAACACCCACCTAAGATGCTTTTCTTTTTCTGAGGAAAAATGTTGCACAACTTTAACAGATGCATTAGAGTATATGATATGCCTTATTTTATGAAAATTATTTCCATACCCTGTAAAACTGAAAATCCATGGAGAATCACAGCAGCAAAAGTTTAACTGATAGTTAAAATTAAGTTCAAGGGTTATCAATAAGCCCTCATGGTGTGAGCTTGTGGCTCCTATTAATACTAATTACATTGGCACAGCAGCACCTTTATACTTAAGGTTGTGTCATGACTGCTGTTTAAACCTCAACATTTCTAAGTCCTCTAAAATCAACAAGGTCACTTGGATTCCTTGGATATTTGATGTGCCTCAGAAGAGTCACTTGAGATAGGGACTGCAGAGATGTAATCCCTGAAAAAAATAGCCTCTGTCTTTGTTAAAACTAAGGGAACTCATGCCACCACTTAAACTTCACAGGGAAACCAAGACCGGTATTTACAAAACTGAGTATTTTTAGTGTCCATGCGCCAATGCAAAAAAAACAGCTAGAGGGTTTCCATTCCTGTATCTTAAATGCTTCAAAACTCAACACCTGGAAGTGTTCAAAAATCCAAAATTACTCAGATTACTTTGAAATTTGGTGCAGAAACATGGGGACATGGGTAGTGTTAGTGATCCAAAATTGGGGTTATTTGAGGTATGAGTTACATGCCTACCCATCCCTCCCCTCAATTTCCTTCTGCTGCCTCGTCCTGTTAAACAGAGAGCTACTAACGAGTGAATGAATGACGGATCCCATTGAGATTGTTGTCTGTGACCTTACTGTGACATTCCCCTCTCGTGTTATCTGGACTAATGATCTGCTAGGTCACTCCAATCCTTGACTCTGGGAGCCAGCCTTACCCTGCTCTGCTGCGAGAATCCCCACTCCTGGTTTGTTCCCGCACAGCCTCTGGCAGGTAAGCTGCTCCTTGGATTGTGCAACCAAATGACACTCTCCAATATCTCCGGTCCCAGACACAATGCTAGGAACCTCTGTCCTACAGTGTCCAGTTATGCCCGCTGGACACTGCAAGTTTATATGAGTTTGTCAATTTAACAAAGAAATTGATATGTACCAGGCTTGTCCTAAGGGGAGTCTCTGACATGTTTCAAACCAAACACACTGCTTCCGGTAGAATAAACAATCAGATTTATTAACTACAAAGATAAATTTTAAGTGATTACAAGTTGAAGCACAAGTCAGATTTGGTCAAATGAAATAAAAGCAAAATGCATTCTAAGCTGATCTTAACACTTTCAATGTCCTTACAAACTTAGATGCTTCACACCACAGGCTGGCTGTTTGCTCTTCAGCCAGGCTCTCCTCTTTGATTAGTCACTTGGTGTGGTGTCTGTAGATGTAGGTGGAGGAGAGAGAAAGAGCATGACAAAAGTCTCTCCCTTTTATCATGTTCTTTCTTCCCTCATGACCCCCCCCCCTTCAGGGTCAGGTGAGCATTACCTCATCACAGTCCCAGAATGATCAAAAGAAGAGGGGGTGACTAACTCTAGAGTCCAACAGATCCTTTTGTTGCTACCTAGGCCAGTGTCATTTGTTCATGTGAGGTTGGGGTGGGTTTGTCCCATACATACCCTGATGAGGTGCGAACTGCCTCTCTGCTTTGCAGAGTTTTTGCTTGGGCTTATTTTAAGCCTTGAGGATACATTTTCAGCCTGATAACTACATACATGAAATTATAACCTATAACATTACTGTAACAACAATGCTCAGTGCATCACGAGCCTTCTGAAGACACGTGAAAGGACAAACTTTGCATTGGATACTATACAATCATTTTACAAGGATGAACATGGGAGTGTGAGGTTTTCCCCTGAGGTACAGAGGGTCACACTTATCCTTCAATTAACATAACTGAGGACTGGTGTACACTATACAGTTAGGCTGATGTAAGCTACCTTCTGTCTACCTAGCTGTAGAAGTATCTTCACTTAAATTGACTCCTGCCAATATAAGTGATTCTACACCCATTTAGTAACATCACCTCCCCTAGTGCCAGGACAATGCAGTGTCATCATAGACATTGCTTTGCTTCCATCAACTGTTACTGGCTTTTAGGAGTCATCCAACAATGCCCACACCAACAATTCAATCAATAAAAATGCTCCTGGTGAGGATATGCACCACCAACACAAGGCACCAAACGGGCACACACGCAAGTGATTTAATAACTACGGTGGCTGTATGCTGACGTAAGGCAACATAATTTTGTAGTGTAGACATGACCTAAAGATAAATGAATTACAAGGCCCCACCTAAGACAAAAGCCTTACATAGGTACCTCACAGTTGTACCTCTTATTTCAAGAGACATTGCTCATTTTAGTCCCCACTTTCCATACAAATTTGATGTCTCCTCGATGAAAAATCGCTGACATTGATCATAAAAAATCAGAGAACTGAAGTTATACAAAGTTCTTTATACTGAAGGAATACCTCCCAGAACATTTTAATTTCCCTGCAGGAATGATTTTCTCTCTCATGTCTGTGTTTTGTCATACATAGTACCTCAGCTCTTGGCAGACTGAGATGCGTGCAGAGAGGCACCAAGAGAACCCGACCCACCTTTGACACCTCTGATATGGATCTTCTCTCTGGTAAATGGAAGGAGGGTCAGAAAATGGAAGTCACCAGCATACCTGTCACTACTGATTTAATTGGGACATGCCTAGGTTTTGAGAACCTGATCTGGGAAACCTCTGGTCTGATCATGTCATAGGACTGTGTGGCATAAAAGAAAAGGATCTTGTGAACAGATGCAAACTCGAATGTCATATTTTTGTTACTAAGTCTATCAGTATGATAAAGCAGAGAAATCAGACTTACCAAGATCTAGATGAATGCCTGGAACAAATGAATTGAGAAAGAACATCAGGATAACACATCCCAGCACAGTCAGGCATTTGATGAGAAGTATTTTGTCTGTTATTCTGTGCTGTAGGTAGGAAAAACATTCAGCAACTATGTTACAGCAGAACCTATTTATTATACTGTACACACTCTCAATCCCACATGCATTTGTAAGGCATAAATCTCTTACTGTAAAGGAAAGGTGATACAGGAAGAGAAAAGTAAAAATCTTAAATTAGGGAAAAGATTCTCTTGGGGGAAAAAATCTGTAGAAACAATGCTAGTTTAGACAACAAAAATCTTTTGACATTAGCTACAACTTCTACATTTGTTTTGTATGGTAATTGATAATAAAGGAAGCAGATTTTTAAACATTTTCAACATCATACTGTATGTTAGGTAAGTGATTAGAATTTAGCAGTGGCAGCTGTAGATTTTAGGGCCCTTGACACAAATGTGAATAGTAGGAATTTGCAGGTCATGACTGCTCAAAATGTTCATATTTGTTCAGCTATTCCAGTTTTAACTTTATTGAAATGGGAACACTAATAAGGAAATGCAATTTCCATTATAATCAGGGCTCAATGGAGTCTGTGATTCCATGGCACAGAAATAAATTAAACACTTGCTATTGAATTTTGCTCCAAATTTTTAGAACCTAATCCACAGGTTCTACTCTTTCCCTTTATTCATCATTCTAGTCTTCACTTTCTACCTATATCCTGCACTCTCCTTTCCCCCAAGATCCATATTCTTATCACCAGTCCTCATCTTCACCCCCATTCCTCTTTAGTTTCCCTTTTTAGTCCCAGTCTTCTCTATTGTGTTCTGGTTCCTCTTTCTAATCTCACTTGCTCAACCTAGATTCCCCCGCTCCACATCCTGATTCCTCTGTACAGTCCCCACCGTCTCCCACTCTCTATCCTGGTATTCCCCTCTCTAGACTCAGGGCCAGCTCTGGCTATTTTGCCGCCTGACGCCAAAAAAAAAATAATGGGCGGCTGCAGCAGTGAACCAAAAAAATAAAAATATAAAACCGCAAGGCGCAGGTGGCCGGAATGGTGAAACAAAAAATAAAAGGAGGCTGTGCCACCCTAGGATTGGACGGACTGCCGCCCCTTAGAATCTGCTGCCCCAAGCACGAGCTTGCTCGGCTGGTGCCTGGAGCCGGCCCTGTCTCTAGTCACCATTTTCTTTACACACACACACACACACCTATTAAGACTGTTTCAAAATTTGATCACACTTTATATTAAGGTTCTTTCAATAAGAAGTTGATTAGACTGTAGCTCTTTGAAACAGGCACTGTGTTTCTTCTGTATTTGTACTGTACATAGTGCTGCTGGCTCTGGTTCATGAATATAAATATGTTAATGACATAAATATTATGTTATAGATAGTAATAAGGATATTAGTAGATGAAGTTCTCTATAGCTACAAGTCATGATATAAGCAACCTGTTGAAGTGTTGGAATCTATTACAATGGATTAGCAATTTATTAAATCATCATCATGTATTAACACTTTATAAATGTATTTATAAATGGAACCTCAGTGTAAAGTGTGACCAAAAACCATCAAAGTAAATTTAATGTTGCAGGTACATACAGGGCAGTTGGGGTAGGGGGAGAAGTGTTTGTGTATGTGTGTATATATATATATATATATATATACACACACACACACACACATTACAGTTAAAACAAAAAACATAAGAAACACATTAAATTCAAACTTAAAGTTAAACTTAAAAGAAATCTTAACATCTGAATGTGCTACCTTAACTCTGTCCCATTCAGGCCTGGTCTACACTAGTGGGGAGGGTCGACCTAAGATCACGTAGCTGAAGTTGCGTATCTTAGGTCGACTTACCTGCCGTCCTCACGGCGACAGCGGGCTCCCCCGTCGACTCTGCCTTGCACCTTTTGGCAAGCTGGAGTTCCAGAGTCAACGGGAGTGCCTCTCCTGCCAAGACACAATAAATCGATCCCCAATAGATTTATTTCTATGAGTCAATCCAGCCGGTAGTGTCAACAAAGCCTCAGAAGCCAGCCCACCAGCTTTTCTTCCCTACATGGAGAATATTTGATAGGTGCACTGAACTGGTTCCTGCTTTTTCTGCTAGGCTATACTTTTTGGGGAGGGATAGCTCAGTGGTTTGAGCATTGGCCTGCTAAACCCAGAGTTATAAGTTCAATCATTGAGGGGGCCATTTAGGGATATGGGGTAAAAAATCTGTTGGATGATTTAATTGGGGATTGGTCCTGCTGTGAGCAGGGGGTTGGACTGGATGATCTCCTGAGGTGCCTTCCAAACCTGATATTCTATTCTATGAAATATATTATCTGTGTACCAAACCAGAGGACCAGTTCTCCTGAAACTTAGTATAACTGCCATTTATTTACCTTTTTTTGGAGCTCCTGAATATTTGTTTCCCAGTTTTTATCTTCTTGTGAAATTTGTCTGAAAGAAAAGGACACATGCCCATTAGTTATGAAATTAGAGTTTGCCACCATCTTAATATAGTATCGGAATAGGTCCTTTTTTTTACAACTAGCTCCTCTCACATTTAGATCATCCTCTTACTTACCTAAGCAACCTCTCCAAGTATGACACTGTGGCCTTATTAGAACCAATAGCAAAACTCCCATTAACTTCAATGGGACAAGGATTTCACCCTAAAAAACCAGTCCTGCAATGCAATTCATTAGCACATAAACCCTGTGCTTTTGAGAAGTCCCACTCAGTTCCCAAAGGAACTCTGCACCATTTTTGGGTCTACACAAGCAAACTTCATTGCAGGACTGAGGCCAAAGACTGTAGTTAGTGCCTGCACCAGTTCTGGAAATTGACATGTGCCATTTTGAGATAAAACAATGGTCATGTGATAGCATCAACCAATGTATCAACCACGGGCACGCGCACACACACACACTGCTAGAGATAGATCATTTGCATTTTATAATGAACTTTTTTAAAATCTGGATTACTTTATTGCGTTATCAGTATAGTCAGCTCTTCCAGCATACCCTGGGGCTCAGGAGCTCTGCTATTAAGAGTAATGGATTACATATTGCTGCATTATGCTGAAGGAATTCTGACTTCCAGCATCAATGAGGTAGTTTATATGCACACTTCATAAATTCTCTCTTTGGTAAATCATGATTTCTTATATTATTTTATTTCCTTTTTTAAAAAATTGCCTGATTGCGATCACTTAAAATGAACCTTCTAGACTATTAAATATGTACAATGTCAGTGTAAACATTATATGATGTAAACAAAAACACTTGAGGTTATTGAAATAATGTTTAAAATCCAATTTACATTTCCCTTTTTGTGTCCTTTATTTAATTGCCTACATTTCACTCAGCTTGGACAATGAAAATTAATAAAGTGATTTTCACTTTTGTTTAGTCAATTTCACTATCAGGTTATTTGTGTTGTACTACTTAGGTTTCAAATTCTAAAGAGCAACTTTTAAATGACTAGCAATGATTTTCATTGGATTTTTTTTAAAAAAAAATGGATTAATGTTTTGTTGGAATTTGGGATTTTCCCCCCTTCAGCATAATATGTAAATTGTGGGTCAGATTTAAATTGATAGCACTTTCTTAAAATGTTAATTTTATACTTGAGTAGGATGTCTACCAAAGTTTCACCCTCATTGAAGAGGACTTTAAGATTTTATTTTTTTAAATTATTTAGCAGCATGCTACACTGTATGTTCTGAAGGACACTGTTGAATGGAAAAGGATCACAAGCTTACTTTTTATGCCTTCAAATGAAAACTACCTGATGTTTCTAGACCCTGAATTCAAGGACATATTACCATATATTTTACAGCCTCGAAAAGCCAATTCTGTCTCCTTACATTTATCATACACCTTTTAGCTACTTTCTTGGTCTTTAATCATTAGGGATGGTACTGGGTAGAAGGGGCAGCACCTCTTCTCCAATTCCCATGTGATACTCAGAAGGAGCATAGAATCCCGGTTTGGTCCCAATGGGGAACACACTGATCTTCACTTTCCTAGCTGTGCATAAGATTACGAAGGTAAAATCCTGTCCTCGGAGAAATAAATGGGGGTATCATTGATTTCAGTGGACTTAGATTTCACTGTTAATCTTCCGCACAGCTAGCAAAGCATTAATATAGCAAAACCTGCAGCCCTATGCCTAAAAATGGCAAAGTTCCATAAATTGCTATCCCCAATAAATTGCCCTCAGTTCCGTCAGACTGTTGATTTACAAGCCCCCCAAAAATCTGTGCCTCTAGAAAATTAAATTAAAGTGATGTGACTTTGTGCAGGCTATACCGATGGAATGTTTTGAGTTTTTTCCTCAGCAAGATCTCCAGAGTCAGAACTTTCTGCATTAACAAGCATTTCACAGCAGTTTCTTCTCTGCTGGCAGGGTTGATGCGCTGTGCTGTCAGTCTCCAAACATGGATCTCGTGTTTCAGTTCTAAGAAGAAATAGGATTATTTAGTTTAAAGTGATATAAAATGCATATTAAATTAGATCACCAAAACAAAATAAAAACTGGAAATACACACTGAGCGTCTTGCACTCTAAAGTTAAAGACCACTAAAATGGAAGCAGTGTAGAGCTGATGATCTTCAGAACTATTAGGGAAAGTTTGCTATGGCGTAGAGGAAAAAATAATGGTAAATAAAGAGGAAAAACTTCATTTTTAAAACTTTAAATGAAACAAACCCCAGATTCCATTTCCAAAGCACCAACTGTTCCTTCCAATGCTAACCAATGGTTCCCATTGACTGACGAAAGAACAGGGCACACATATCCAAGGACAAACTCTGGGTTTAAAATCAAATAATTTGTCTATCTGTTTTTAACCTATACAAAATAAACTGTATCCTAGCCACTTTATAGAAATATATGAAGGTAAATGCCCCGGTACAAGGAGAATGGACAAATATAAATCAAGGAAGGGGAATGGAGTGTAATGAAAAGCATGAAATTGTACAAGAAGAATTAACATTAACAATGCTAGTTCCATGATTTGTTGGGATTCTTTTCACGTATTTTATTTTCCTATAAAAACACTGTTAATTATATAAAATAAATGCTTTAATTATCTAGTGTGGTGGAATTTTAGCATTGTGTTTGAGAACACTGTAGAGTGCCATTAAACCATTTCCCAGGGATGCAAGTTCTGGAGATTTCTGAGATGCTTGTTCCATAGGCACTGAGGGAGTTGGGAATCTAGGGTTAACAGTAAGCCTCCAAACACAAACACAACATTCTTGTTCACACTCAAGCAAAAATAATATTTAATCTGGTGTTAGTCAAAATGTGGCCTTGTCATGTTTTCTAACACAATGTTTTTCCCTCCCAGTAGAGTCAAGCCATTGGAGCCTGACATGAAGGTGAAAAACTATGCTCCTGCTCAGCTAAAGTGGTAGAGTGTGTGCATTAGTAAAGAGCCTTGGATTTCCTAGAAGAACCCTAAGTATGAGCAGAATCCTTAGTTACACTGATAATATCTAATACCACCTAGAACAGGCATGGACAAACTTTTTGGCACGAGGGCCACATCAAGGTTAAAAATTGTAAGGAGGGCCAGGTAAGACAGCCTGGCCCCGCCCCCTATTTGACCCCCATCAGAACACTCAACTCATCCAACCACCTGCTCCTTGTCTCCTGACCACCCCCTTCTGAGACCCTTCACCCTAACTGCTCCCCCAGAACTCCACTCCCTACCCAAACACTCCTGATCCCTGTCCCCTGACTACCTCGACCCCTCTCTACCCTCCTCCCGGGACTCCCTGCCCCTTATCCAGGGTCCCAGCCCGGCCCCGACCCCCTTACCACACCGCTCAGGCCCACTGGAGTGAGACCCGCTGCAGAGCTCCAGAGCTCGCAGCCCCACCCCCTTATCACGCTTCTCAGAGTGGCAGGAGCTCAGGACCCACTGCAGCCAGCCCTGCCACTACATCACTGCCCCAGAGCAGCGGGCCAGAGCACTGGTGGCACGCTGAGACTCTAGGAGATGGGTAGTAGGCAAGGGAGAGGTCGGAGCAGCCTCCCCAGCCGGGAGCTCAGTGGCCAGTCAGGAAGGGCCCATGGTCCGGATGTGGCCCACTGGCCGTAGTTTGCTCACCCATGACCTAGGGTGACTGGACAGCAGGTGTGAAAAATCTGGACAGGAAGAGAGGCATGTTAATCTCTTTGTGCTATTTATTCATAATTTAGCAATAAATAATTATTAATAAGCATTTATTTCACTTACTAAGAGTTATCCTTCAGAATGTCAGGACAATAAATATGTCCTTAGATACTGAAGGAGGTAACATTAGTTCTATTTGTTGTTGTGATTACTTTGCTCATATAATTTAGAAACAGTAACATACCTATTTAAGTCCCCTACCTTTGTGACCAATTATTCGCAGTTAGGAGATTATAAATCATGCAGAGATAGGCTTAACAAGGATTCACCCTTGATGAAACATAATTTTACATAACTGGTGCAAACAAAGAGCCACATACAGCGATTGACTTATATTTTGAATGGCTTCGTAAATGTGTTTTGCACATGCATAAATGATGGGCTTTGCCCAGAGTTTACAATCTAAGGGTGTGCCTATAATAATAGTGAGTAAATGGCAACCTGGGGTGCAAATGTACCCCACATTTGCCTGCTGTGCACCATCTGTATGAACCCATGTGCTAAACGCTCCCTATTCCACTTTGATCTACTCCCATTTCAATGCAAAAAATATCCAAATAAAAAAAATGGAGTCTCATTTCATTGTAGGCTTCTCCAATTTCTTTCATCACTCTGATTTTGTCTCTGAAAATGCTGTTTTGTGGTCCCTGTATGGTGAAGGGAAAACGTTAAGGGATCCTATATGCTGTCTCAATCTAAATGAGATCATCTTTTACATTGAATTTAAGTACATGAGATATGAAAGATGCCAAGAAGGTTCTATTATGTTGGGATTTCTCTTGAGACCTTGACCTCTTGGTTCTCCAGAACTCATCACTCAGGTATCTTGATTGTTATACATTAAGACTAGACAGCACTGACCAGACTCACGGGTAGGGGCTAGGTACTGGGCATACCACAAATCCAAAGAGTCCAAGTGTTAATTACTTTATGTACAAGTTTGATCCTATACTGATACATGCATCTTCCATCCTACATTATATCATGCACTTCATGAGTGGTCAGGTTATTTTCAGGAGCAATCCCTGTACATGGCATGCTTTGTTCTAATGCCACACATACACAGCATATTTTGTTAATTTCCTCCGAGTCTGCTTATCCTCCCTTCCACATATTCTTAGCTATTGCCTCTGACACTATTATTTCTTGCACCTGTTTCTATACAGCTTATCTCTTTCCTTGTCCTTCAGTATTGGGGTCCAATAACAGTTATTTTACAGCTTATCTTTTCCCTTTTCCTTGATTATTGTATCCCTTTCACACCGCTTCTCACTCTTCTTTATCCATGTATCCTCAAACCCAATTATCATGGCTTTGTGCCTGGTCTTCCAGCACCTTGGTTCAGTGAAAGAGTATTTTATTGTCTTTTGCAGGAGCAGACACTTGTGGAGCATGATAATGCAGTTCACCATTTTGCTTTTTGATAGTCTCAGTTGCAACACCCTGTTCATTCACATCTATTCAGCCCCTCAGGGCCCAGTCCTCTTACTACGGTTATTGTTACTGGAAGATAGATCTTATCAAATTTCCTCCAGCCAAAGTAAAAAGTTGTTTCCCTAGTAGCTTTTTCATGGAGTGAAATTCTGTCTTTGCTTTTTATAAGACACCTATCACTACCGTATTGATAAAACAAACAGAACTGAAGAGCAGAAAGCTTAAGTCAAAAACATACTTTCCTTTCTCGTCTTTCCTCAGCAAGACAATGTGACTTGTACTATGATACTGTTCTGTGTGAAGTGCTATGTGCAAAATGCCCATTGTAATTTGCAACAAAGTTTCAAAATAAGAGACATAAAAGTCACTAATGCAGAAAAATGAAAATATTGTAGAATGTATTCCTTTAATGTAATTAATTCTCTAGATAACCTCAGTTCCATGAGTCTTTATTTTCAAAAATAAACATATGTGAGGAAGTTAATTTGGGGATTTAAATTCGTGTGGTCATTTAGAACGAGGGACAGTTGAGTTGTGTGAGTTTATCTTTTTCTTCTCACCATCTACAGAATCTACGAGCTCATTACGTCTTGCCTCAAGTAGGAAAGGTTGAATATATTCCATCAAATGTTTTTTTGATTCATTTAAACTTTTATTTTCCAAAACTGCTTTTAAGTTGAAAAAACAAATACCCCAAAACTAAAAAAATTCAATTCAGAAATGCCAGCATCATGCCTCATAGGAGTTACTACATGGTGCATTGTGGGCAGGGCTTCCCATGATGCATTGCAGTGATTCAGTACAAGAGGAGACTGTGGGACATCAGATGAGATGTAGCACAGTCAGGCCCATAGAGGAGAATGAAAGGCATGCAGCCCCCATGAGGCACTGCAGTAGCATTTCTGATTTTGCAGGGGGGAGTTTGAGTTAGGAGATTGGCCAAACATTTTTAATATTTAGAAAATTTCCACTGACAAATACATTTCCCATCCAGTTCTAGTCTCAAGTAGATGTTTCATCAAACATAAGGGGTCCATAGGGCCAATCTGTGCTAGCTCCTTCATTCACTTTAAATTCTCCCTTCATTCAACACATTGAACACTGAAAAACAATAAAAATGTACAAGTGATCAAAATAAGAAAAATCTACATCCTGGTCCCACTGAGGTTTGTCATTGACTTCAGTGGGGCCAGGATTTCACCCCACATCTTTAAAAAGTTGTATTAAGTTAAAAGTTAACAGTTGTATTAAGAAAAAAAAAAGCAAATGTGTGTTCTCTTCCTTCGACCCTGTTATTCACATTCAGAATGATTCCCTTGTTCCGAATATCATTATTCCTCCACTAACACTAGCAATATCAAAGACCACAGTCCTGCAAACTCAATGTAAATAATTCTCAAAATCCTAAGTGACCAGGGCTGTTAATTGAACACACCCAAGAAAGCATCACCATCCATGACGAGATGATAATTGTCAATTTATGATAACTTTTAACCTGCAAGCGCACTACACTTCTAGAAGTGTAGGTAGATGAGGTCATATCTTTCATTGGACCAACTTCTGTTGGAGACAGACAGTTAAGACAGTTAGCAGTGTTGGGCTGTGGCTAATAAAGTGCAAATCATTTTCCTAGGAGTATAGTTTTCGCCCTATGGTATTGCAATCTAACTTTCTTCATTAAAATATATTTTCCCAGCTAAGATTTTAGAGCAAAGGTAATTTTATCAATCTATTTACTGAACAAGAAAAAAAAACCACACAGCACCATTCATTTTATAGCTTCACATAATAATACTTACAACGTTTATAGGATTTAATTCTTAGATGAGCTTTACAATTATTAATTAATTTGTCCTTGTGAAGTAGGTAAATAAGCATTATCCCCATTTTACAGATGAGGAAACTGAAGCAAAGAAGTGCTGCTCAAGATCTCAGAGGGAATCAGTGTCAGTCGGGATTAAAATTCAGTAGTTCCTATCTCCCACCAAGGTATTTTAAGTACCAGACCAAGTTTCCCAACAATACCAAATAAATTTAAGGTCCTGATCTTGCCAACATTTATGATCGTGCTTATCTTTATTCACATGGCTAGCCCCTATTGACCTCCTGCAAGCCTGAGCATCATGGATATTCACATCCTACACATTATTGTAATAATCTTTGTACAAAACATGCCTTGTGAGGTATAATTTGAAACTAATCATTTACTGATCATTAACATTCTTGCATGATGTATGTCCATGGTAGGCATTAAAACAGGTATTGGCAACCTTGGCACACGGAGTAAGCACCCTTAGTGGGCCCCGCCAGTTTGTTTACTTGCTGGTTCGCTGATCGTGGCTCCCACTGGCCCCAGTTTGCCATCTCGGTGCAATGGGGGCTGCAGGAAGCAGCGCGGTGCTGGCCGCCACTTCCTGCAGCCCCCATTGCACCGGAGCGGTGAACCATGGCCAATGGGACCCGCAATCAGTGAATCAGCAAGTAAAAAAAATGGCGGGGCACACTAAGGGTGCTTACGCTGCATGCCAAGGTTGCCGATCCCTGTATTATGAGTTATGGATATATGCTAGAATTCTGACTAAAGTGGGCTTAAACCAGGCATGTCAAGGGAAGTTCATAAACAAATCTTCCTTGGACAAAGGAATGCATATTTGATTCTTTGACCAGCACAATCTTCAGGCAAAGACAATGAAGGTCCATTTTTACATATTAGCTTAATAGCTTTGTTTATCTAAAAAGTGGGGGGAAGAAAGAGCATGGAGCTTTCTTCACCATCAGACTCCATGTTGCCTTCTTCACAGCTCGAATAAACTTTACTTTGAGTGGTAATCCACAGAACACTCAACTTTAAAGGTCTACCGGCTGAACCTCAAGTGATAAGCAATTGAATCAACTGGTTGTATGCAATATTACTGTATTATAAAAGTGTAGCATGAGCTTTTTTTCTGAAAGCTAATGACACTGGTGATTAATACTATGAAATATGTGTATTAACACTATATGAGGAAATATGGATATTTAATATGTTTTAAAGTCTGTGGCCAAAAAGGGAGAAAGAGGTTCCCATCCAAATAGGAGAGGAGGCAACTATCTACGTGTCTCCTGTGTAAATTCAGCATGGTGGAATCAAAACAATAGAAGATCAATTTACATACAGGGCAAAGCCGACAGGAAGGAAAGAATGGCATGAGGTCATCCTGCCTTGAAACAAAGTTGTTGAATTTTGGAAGACATAAGCAAGCAGAGAAGTCATCTTTGGTACCCATCACTAGATGGACACAAGGGAACGGAGCTCTTGCAAGCTGAGAAAGATGGGCCCTTCAACCAAGGGGGAGCTGAAGTTCTTGGGAACAACTTCTTAGCATATGCACAACATGCCTCAAGTGGCACGAGACCAGAATTCACCACCAAATTTGGCCCACCTGTTGCTTCCCTGTCCCGGGACAAGTACAGATGAGTGTGATGTGAACACTGATCCATGCCTCTATCTGAGAACTGAGTATAGGTGAGAAATCTGCATAGGCAAAGATCTTTTACCTAGAAAGACAAGGGAAAATAGCACCATGTGCTTCTGTAGAAGGTTCTGACTGAAAGTCATTCTGGCTGGGAAGAAGATTGGTGAGAGGAACTATCATGAACAAAGCCTATATCTTTCTAGATTATGTTTTCAACTTTTCAACATGGTTTCACTTTGCTTTGCTTTAAAACCTCTCTTTCTCTTATACAAGAATTCACTTAAAAACCCATCTTCTTTTGTTAATAGATATTTTTTACTATTAATATAAACCAACTCAGTGCTGAATTTGAATGGAAGGGTGCATCTAATGCAGTTAAGTTAACAAGCTGTGGTGTGTTTTTGTCTCTTTAGAGAAACATTGAAACCTTGCTGTTTCTCTGAACTATCCGGGAGAGGGCTGAACATTACAGAGCACATAGGTTTGGGAAAATTCAGGGCTGGGAGCTTGGTGGAGGTCACTCTGCAAATAGTAATGTAGGCTGGTGGAAGACAGTGGGGGCAGTAGACAGGCTGCTGGGGTCAGCTGCTGAACAAGGGCTGTCTACCACACACACTCAGGTGTGACTTGCATGTTCATTCATTGATTGAGAGCATCCAAGGTTGGGAGCCACAGCAGCAAAGCATCGGAGGTATCCAGGGCTTCAAGGCAGGTGAGAACCCCTCACTGGTCTGGATTGCACCCCAAGTCCCCTCACATCTCCACGAGACTATTCATGTGGGTAAAGATAAGCATAGGGGAAAGTGCTTTTGGGATCAATTTTTCCTCAAACACTGTGATTTATCATCACAGCACATGCTTTGCTTTATTTCATTATTTGTTAAAAACCACAGAACAAAGACACACAAGAAGCCCGCACAATATTGTTGAAAGAAATACATAAGAGTTCAGGCTAAAAATAGCAATCAGCTGGTGAATAGAAACTGAATGGCATTAGAAATATCAGTTTTATTTATTATATATTATTTATATAATAATTTGTACCCAGGTCATTGGCAGCCTTCAATATATAAATGTGAATCCAAGGGTTTATAGCCAAGTGATAACACATTGTCTTCTAAACAGTTCTACTATTTGAGCCTCAACATTTATCAAAGTAAAAACATCTTGACATCTAAAAGTGAGATTTACTCAAAACAGACAACCTCCCAGAGTTGAATAGACAGAGAATCACTTTTATAGAGATTTGCAGCCTGCATAGCGGAGTCTGGGGCTTGACAGACCAAAGCAGAGTGTAGCATCCAAAGCAGAGTGTAGTACAGATGGTCGGGATTTTTTTTTTTTTTGGTACCATGAACAATATCATTAGAATTTGGGGGTTTTCCCCAGCAAGATCCACAATTGCGAGCTGGGTGAGGGGTTTCAGTAAAACACTGTCACCGTGCTATGGCATTTTACATGAAAGAACGAAGTTTAAGATGCCTATAACATACAACAAAGTTGCTAAATTTAAGGCAGTAAAAATGGAGGAATTTAAACACAGTTCTGTATTTTAACTAACATTCAAATGTAGCTGAGATATACACAGTGAACTAACATGAACTAATTATCCTCAAACCACAAGGAAAGATGTTAGTGTCTCTGAAACAGGAATTCAGTATAATGACTTCAGCGACCCATTAAAAAATCTCAGTCAAGATTGGTTATTAATTAGCATACACTTATCCTAACTATACATTTTGTTAAAGAGCAGTCTTGTGGTTAAAACACTGAATGTCAAGTCGGAAGATATTCTTGGTTCAGTTCCCAGTTCTGCCACAAACTTTCTCTATGACCTTGGGCAAGTGATTTTAATGGCTAACTCCCACTGAAGTCAATAGAAGGATGCCTGAATTCTGCTAAAAAGCTGGCCCATAATCTTCTATGCCTCATTTTCCATTGTTTACATGTGGGAATAATAATTGCTTCTTTATTCCTTGCTTATTTAGATTATAGGCTGCTCTGCCGTAGGATATGTATGAACAGCACCGAGCACAGTAAGGCTCCCACTTCCATTAGAGATTCGAGACACAACACTAATAGGAGCTTTATTATTACTAATACATTTGGGTTACTTCTTTTGCTAATTGTCACTTTCCTAACATTATTACTATTACTTTATCAACTTCAGAATCAGAGAAACTTCCAAAGCAAATTGCCACCATTCACTCCAATAAACTCCCAATGATCTATTTTGGGTTCAGAGAAAATTATATTTGCATTGAAATCTATCAGAATAGTCACAATCAAGAGATTTTTAACTCAGCCTATCAGATTTATAAATTGCAGTATCTGTAAAATCAAGTTAATTACTTTTTTATTACAGTACAAATGGGTATTTTGGCAACTGTCGGGAGAAAAAGAAATTGCTGTGCAATTCACTGTCCACTTTTCAGCAGTGGATATATAACTTCCGGAAGTAACATTTTTTAACCTAATAACGACTAAGGTCTGTGACGGGGTGTTCACCACACAGGACTAGAAGAGGTGAAGGTGGCCAGGTAGGTCTATTAACTTAGACTGCACCTGGAGGGAGAGCCAGGGAACAGGGAATGGATTGTAAGCAGGTTCAGCTGAGTGGCATTTATTCAGAATCAGTAAAACAGATGGTAATGCTTAACTACTTCATGGGAGTGTTGTGAGAATTTGCTACCTTTGGAAAGCACTTTGAAGACGATGAGTCCTACATAAGTATTAAATATTATTATTGTGGTTGAAATTATCATAATCTTTAAACATGCATCTGTCAAAACAAGATCTATTTCTAAAGAACCCCTGTAGACCTAATTATGATTCAAGATCAGCAGAAGTAGCCAACAACTAAAGCAGATTAAATTTGGGAATTGTACAGAAAGTCAGGAGTTTTAGAGGAATTCACTGATACCATAAAAAGCGAGACAGTTTTTTGCCAGGCCTGCAGAACACTTTGCCACCAGTCCACTCTCAACCACATAAAAAATGACCGTCACCTGTCCTGTTCTCCCAAAAATTACTTCTAACTCTTCTCCCCTGTGGTAACACCCCACTGTGCTTTAGTCTGAGTAAGCATTAATACAATCTCAATTTTTATAAATAAATCAGATAATGAAGTGTCACTGAAAACAGGGAATCTCAGTTTTCTGGGGGCTCTGAGGAAGCATGAATAACCTGTGAGATTTAGTAAAAATCACTGTCAAGATTACAACCCTAGTGATCGGTATACAACCATTTACACTGGATTGTATTTTTAAGGGTACCTTTGCAAGTGAAACAGCTAGCAACTTGATATTTTTACCATCAGAAATGTAATGTCCAAGGTAAATCTTCTATTGTAGCTATCCAAATATTCTCTTTAAAGAGTGTAAAATGACAGGCAGAAATGCTGGGAGAAGTTAAAAACAAAAAATGTCTTTTGTGAGCGTCTGTTATCTAATGATAGATCCCTAAAATTTCTCATTGAGGTATAACACCACATGTCCAGTTTCCTAAGGACTTGACTGAAAATCCTTTGGAGTCAATTAAAAGACTTCCATTGCCTTCAATGGACTGTGCCTCAGGCCCTTAGAGTCTAAACCATTGACCTCTTTCTCAGGAGAATGGAACACAAAATTAAGCAGAAATGCTGCATTTCTACCATACAGGGGACCCAGGCAACAGACAGCTACCATTGACGATGCCCCCTCCCTGGCTCACAATTCCCTCTAAGCCTTCCTGATGGGAAAGGATGCAGATTCTTGTCTTTGTGGCACTTAAGAAGGTGTGAGTTTGAAACCTCTAAATCACCTTAATTTGAATTAGTCTGGAATTCCTATACAGCGTACTAGAAGGAATGGAATGCAAGAGGATAGTTAGATTGTTTAGTAGTAAGAAAAAATAAAATGCAACTTCAAGGGGGGAAGTATTAAAACATTTTCATTTGACCATAGAAAGATTGCATTTATTCTTCTAAAACTGCAGTACAAAGTTGACAACAATCTATATTCTACAAATAATTTACAGTACAACAATATTATTGTTGCTATAATAATACTACTCAGATCCTGGGAGGATCTATACTTAACACACAGGTGTCAAATATATTGCTCAGTGAGGACTAAATAAGATTCAGTGTGTCTTTTCTTCTCTCCTCCTTTTTCGGTAGCTGTATCGTCCCTCCCCACTCTCTTTTCTGCCTTCCCCATTACTTTCTCGCCTTCCGTTTTCCACACTTTGATATTTTCTCCATCTCCAGGTTTTGTGCCTTTTTTCTCCTCTCCCATGTCTCCCTTTTTCTGATCTCTGCAGAGAGAGAGCAGTAGCACTTCACACTGGGGAAGGAGATGGACTAGCACACAAGACTATTTCTATGCCTTCGCACTTCATGTTGAGGCAGATGACATTTTCTCTTTATACCAAATTCTTTACACGACTACAATCATACGATCCTAGACAATTCCCCCGTGCGCTCCTGGCTCCGTGTGCAAAGTGAGATGCCACTGCAGCACTGTTTCCTCTGTTGCTAGTGGGCTAGAACTACAGTGTATTGTTAAAATGACATGTGTGCTGGATAAATATATCAACTGGACAGCACATGGCCCCACAACTGGCATCTGACACTCTTGATTTAATAGCTATTTTCTTGAGTGAGTGATACAGTCAGTATTTGTATCAAACAACACAGGAAAATTGGAGGGCTATAGCCCCTCAAATTAGGGGCTCTCTGAGAGGAAAGCCTGCCTCTACAGCAGTCATTAAGGGGAGTGACAGTTCCACAATATTGTGTATAAACCACTGCCATGGTGATAAAGAACTTCATAAATCCTGAGATCTGAACACTAGCAGCTAAATAGCTGTAAGCCTCTGATAGAAGGCAGCTATGGGGGGGGGGGGGAATATGCGTCATTAATCCTCAAGGGACTAACAATGATTTTAAGACCGGCTTTTGATCTTACAACAGAAAATTCTGTCTATTTGAGAGGAATAACGATATTATTTCCTCCTACCGCCATACACCATTATTTCCCCCATTATATTCTTTTAGGGAACATCTCTTTCCCACCCTCTGCTCACACCACCTATTCCTATTTCTTTTTTAAGCAAGTGTGAAATTCCTTTAATTCTTCTCCACTAAAGAAAGACAGATTAAAGAAGCCAGGTCCCAGGTGACAAATTGAAAGAGGGTAAAGAGCTCTCCGATTCATCCTGAACTATGCAAATGCCTTTTTTGCAGACTGTTTCTGAACTCTTGCCCTGAACTTTTTGTACTTGGCCCTTTGTTCTTAGAATACCAAAGTTTCTGAGAAATGCACAGGCACTTCATTTAGGTTTTATATATTTTCATCTTTTTCTTCAGTATCTCATTAGGGTATAGATGATGTTTCTTCGACATTTTCCCCTCATGTTAACGGGAGGTTCAACATTCTTTTCTACAATACATTTTGCCTCCCCCCTTCCTCTTCCCCCTCCCTCCCCTTCCCTCTCCCCGCAGGTACTAGGGATTGTAACAAACTGGGAAATATCTGTATTAGTTGTGATGAATTTACCTCTGTATGTTTGTTTGACGGGTTACTAGCTACATAGCGATGTATAGCTGGAGTTATATAAAAAGGAATGGTTAAAGAAACCAAGCAGAAAAGGCAAAACAATGACATGGAGAAGATGTTTATTGGGCAATATCCTCTACCTGGCTCCAGACAAGCTGAGAATGGTTTACTCTTCTCAAGGTGAAGGCTAGGATAAGGGGGATTGTAAACATTTGAGAACACCAGGCCTAGAAAAGGGTGGGAGTTGACTGAGGGTATGTCTACACTGCAGTTGGATACCGATGGCTGGTCCATGCCAGTTGACTAAGACTCACAGGGCGTGGGCTAAGGGGCTGTTTAATCGCAGTGTAGATGTTCAGGCTCAGGCTGCAGCCGAGCTCTGGGACCCTCCCACTTTGCAGGGTCCTAGGGCCCGGGCTCCAGCCCGAGCCCAAAATGTTTATACGACAGTTAAACGGCGCCTTTGCCCGTATCCAAGTCAGCTGGCCTGGGCCAGGCACAGGTTTTTAATTGTAGCGTAGACATACCCTGAGTGACCAGAGTGTCAGTGAAAGCTGACTGGCTGGCAAGGAGACAGAGAGGCAGAAAGCAGCAGGGGCAGCTTGGTGGATGTTGAAAGGCACAAAAGCTTTTAAAGGAAAGATTAAAGGTTAAGTAAAAGGGGACATGTCTATATAAACCTTTCCTGTATTTAACCCTTTGCTCTATGTGCTTGGTACCTTTGGGGGATGAATAAGTAATGCTTTGTTTTGAAGAAGCCATTTTAACTGTCCTGCTGGCCACAAGTCTCTGGATGAAATGGGCTGACAGATACCACACATAGTTGGGCCTGCATTAACACAATTGGTAAACTGGGGGGGGGGGGAGAGGGAAGAGGGATTGCAGCCCAGAGACCCAGTCTAAGAGTGGTTGGACCGCATGGTTTCTCTCACGGTGAGCTGCAGGAAGCCAAGCATATCACCCAAGGGGTGCACTCAAGAAGTGCTAACAGGGATCTAAGGTGTAGTTCACCCTGTAGCCATGGCAGAGATAGTAAACTTCGATTTGTTTGTTTCTATTTATGTTTGTTTCTCTTTTTTTATATCATTATGTCTGTTTCAAGATTAGCAAGCCACAGGAGGGAAGCCGTATTATAGGAAGAGCACAAGCTTGCTTGAGTTTTACAGCCCTCAACTGATGCCAAGATTTAAAGTGACAGGTAATGCACAATGCTGAAAATAAAACCCCAGTATTCTCCTCAAATAAACAGAATTACCTCTTCTTAAAATCAAAGTCAATCTGCTTTTAGTACCCCACTCAGAACTGACTAATCTAAGTAGCCAAAAACAACAGAAGACACTTAAAGTACATAACAGACAATAAAAATCAGTGGAGAACAGCATATCAGTGCTATTTCCCATAACTTCAAAGACTGTTTGATTGCTAATCAGAGAGTAAAATGGCAGATATTTAGTTGATTAAAAGAGCTGCTTCAAACAATACATTTCAAGTTATCCCAGAATCCTGGCAATTAGAGATGGAAAGGACTCATTAAGACATCTTGAACATATTCTGTTGTTTCTCCAAAGCTAAATTACTGCAGCACCTTTTAATGAAATCTGTGTTTATCACCTTCTCTTCCCATTTCACAGAAAATTTCAGTAGAAATAGTGCTTTAGCGTTTGATTTAATTGAGCAGCTACTGATTAGCTTCTCAGAGATGGAGAAGCTGCTGATTATGGGGAAAGCAAACAGTACACTGATTATAATTTCTGAATATACTAGGCTGAGAGTAACAGGGATTATAAATAAGGAGGCTAATTTGAGGCAAAATATGCCAGTTTCTTAAAGCTTTACAACACTTTATTGGCTAAATATAATATTCATGAATGAATGAATGTACTGTTCATGTTATCAGCAATGTAACTATACACAACTGATTTCTTTAAAATACTTACAATGTAAAAGTTAAAACCATAAAAAGGCAATTTTCTATTAAAGAAAGTATCACAAAAATAACTTCACATTTTAGGGGTAAAATGATCTGAAAATGACTAAGTCACACAAAGTCTAAAATGGATGAACCCCTTTCAGGGTAAAAGGTCCAACAGGACCATCCCTGTGCCTTTGTTCAAGCCTTTAGCCCAGTCTCTGGGCTCAGACCTCAGGTCCTTCTGAGCTAGCTTTAAGTCCGTGCCTGCCCTGATATACAGAGCTTTCTCCCTGGAGACTCTTCATTTTCTTATTGCCTCAATGCTCCAGCAGGTCACACTTTCACTTCAGTCCCCTTCCGCCAAGGCCAGCCCACAATATTTTGGCAACTGAGGGGGGAGCTCAAATGATGCCCTCATGCTCCCTCGAATAGGCCAAAACTTTAAAAGGTCTCAATTCTGCCTTTTTCCTGTTCTACTCCTCTCATGGTACTGCTATGCTACCTACCCCAATAAAGGAGAACAAACAACTTAAAATGCCTTTTTTCAAAAAATTTAACTAACACGTAACCTTCAAGTGCCTGAACAGCAAATGTAACTTTTCTTGTCTGCATAATAAACTGTGCCTTCTTGGTTGCAAAGATTTGAACAGCTTCCTGAAGGTCAACAATCTTTTGAGATGGTTGCAAGGCTGACCAGGATTTGTGCATCATTGTGGAACATAGATGTGTTTTTATTAACTTCACTTGGAGAAGCTGCATTCTCCACTGGCAACTGTTACAGGAAGTGTTAGAAGTTTGTGCAGAGCAACAAAAGAATTTGGAAAGAGGGAGGTAATTTTATTTGTGCACATATATTCCAGAACAGGAGTTGATCTTGCTGAAATGTATCTTGAAAGGGCTTTCAGTTCATCACCTAAATCACTCGCATCAATATTGTGCATGTCATCCTGTATCAATACTGTCTTTATTGTCATGCCTTGCTGGTGTAGGTCTTCTTCAGGTATAGTGAGGAATTTTGGATTATCATACAACATCCCAAATATACTGCTGTGTTCCTTGAGCTGTATGAAACATTCTTCAACTGACTGTATTGCACAATCTGGCACCTGGCTAAACAATTCAACTTTGAACTGTTGTTTGGGGTCTCTTATGGGATTACTCAGTGCCTCGTAATCAAAATGTCGTCTTCTTCAGTGACTCCTGTATTCCTGAATGGGTGGGAAAATAGCTTCAGTGTGAAGTTCCTCTGTCAACTTCTGTGCACTCTTCAGAACGTTTTGAAATCCCTCATCTGACCAGTAAGACTGTAGGTATCACTTTGCTTTGTCCAGTTGTTCCATTGCTTTAGCTAGATCAAGGCCAACACCTTGGAGTCTCTTGCTTACAACATTTATTTCAAACAGTATGTCATGTCACAACACTAAACCACACAGAAATTAAGTTATGTATGTTTCTGGTGGTTCCATTTCCTTCTGCCACTGTTCTCCCACGAACAGTTCCTGTCATAGCATGATCCTCCATAATGGCAACTATGGCATCATCTATCTTCCTAATTTGCTGTTTGATAGACTTTATCGCCTCCACTCAAATTTCCCATAGTGTGGCACTCAGTGGTTTCAGGGTCAGAGAGGATGTACTCAGATGTTGCTTCAAAATTTGCCATCAATGAGATGATGCAGAGAAAAATGCACAGATGCTTTGAATTACATTAAAAAATTCAGCAGCCTCACTAGAAGCTGATGCTGTATCACTGACCACCAAGTTCAGTGAATGAGAACTTAATGGGACAAATAAAGCTCCAGGGTTTAACTCTTGGATCCGTGTTTGCACTCCTCTGTTCTTTCCTCTCATGTTGGCACCATTATCGTAGCCCTGACCTCTCAGGGCTATTGCAATTCCCGTATCTTCCAGCTTTTTAAGAAGCATGATTGTCATACCAGCTCCTGTAGTATCATCAATGGCAATAAATTCTAGAAAATGCTCTCTGGCAATCACAGTTGCAGGAACATTTTCACTGGGTTCTGTTGTTGTTACAAAATGTACCATTAAAATCATTTGTTCCATATGGCTGATGTCAGGTGTGCAGTCCAGACTAAGAGTAATATCTTGCTCACTTCAGATCTGCCACAATCTTCTGTTTGACTTTTGTTTCCAGTATCTGTATGATCTCTATTTGAATTATTTTTCCAAGGTAGTGGTGTGTGTACATTTCTTGGGTGGTAACTCTTCTTAGATGCTCCTGGTGGACAGCATCAAACTCTTTTATCAGCACCACAATTTTAAGGAAGTTTCCACTGTTTGGCACATACAGCTGATCTGAAGTGCCACGCAGTGCTAGATTTTGGGTATCAAGCATTCTCATAATGGCAATGAGCCTTTTCACAACATTTTGCCAGTAAAGAGACTCTGATGCAATAAAGAGACTCTGATACGGTGGCCTTTAACCTTAGTCTCGTCTCAAGCTCTTTCCACCTGTGGAATGCTCTCTGGTGATTTGCTGCCTTCCCTTGGCATGCCAGATTTCTAGCCAGATTTTTCCAGTCCTTTATTCCAAGAGAACCCAGTATGGTTGGAACATTAGACTGGAAGAGTTTGCAATAAAAACAGTATGCAGCATTCTGGTTTATTGAGCACGTAAGCCATATCCTCTCCACTTTGTCACCATTGGGGATTTCACACCAGTGATGTGTTGAATGGAAACTTCAAGTTTCATTGCCTTGGGGGATTGAAGTTTTTCACTTGCCATAGTCCATGCAGTACAAGGAAGTCCCTCAGGATACTGCTCAAGTGGGTCCACAGTCCTGGGTCATCTAGACTTAAGGAACTAAACTCAGCAGCAGGTGTATCTTGTGCCTTCACCACACTCTTCTCTGATCCACATTTTTCTTCAGGAATATGCATGATTACATCCATTTGAGATGGAGATATGGGTGCTTCAGTAGCTGCCAGGTCACCTACACTCTAACTGGAAGATCAGGGATCTCCTCACCACTCACATCCTCACTGGGGCTGGAAGGCTCACTGTGAACATTTGTGTCTATGTATCTCAGGAGAGCTCCTTCCTGCTTAGAAAAGCTTCCTTTGCTTGCTTGCTTTTTCTGACTGTTCCCCAGAGGGGCATTTTCTTCTTTCACTCATGACTGCTGTTCTGTGCCAGCTAGCGTGGCTCTCAACACTCAATTGAAGGAGACAAATAGGCAGGCTGCTACCAGGACCTGAGTACGGGAAGATATCAGCATCTTAAGGGTCTAACTTGCTCCTACTACTTCAGCTGACGACCTGTTCTCCTCAAGTGGGTTCAGGGAAGCAGCAGGAAACAGGAAGCTCCCTGAGAAGCTGGTGTTAATCAGTCCAGGTTCCTGGGGGTGCTCAAGAGGTACATAAGAGGCTCCTCCTCCTCTCTCTCTCCCTGCAGCTCCTGCTGCTTTGTTATTCCCTCTCATGTTTTCTCCTGCCTGCTTGTTATGTCTCTTGTGCCCTCCTTCCTCCAGCACAGCACTCCACCATCTCTGTACATCTAGAGCACACAGAATACATATGCACCAGCAGTAGACTCAATTTTCTATACTTTGAGTCCTAGTGGCACCCCCCTCACCCACCCACCCCCCACACACATAGAGAGAGAGAGAGTCTGGCACCTGAGGCGGATGCCTCAATTCGCCTCATGGTAAGGCCAGCCCTGCCTTCCACTAGAAAATTTTGACAAATGGTTGGCCCTCTGCTGCATCGTCAGCCCTGTCCTTGAGCCCTTTATATTCGAGCCCTGTGCTTGGGTTTCTACCTTCTCAGGTCTTTCACTATTTCACCAGTCGGGGGGTCATGGGCCCACCTGCTACTCCAGCGTCCCAACTCAGGGACCCTGCAAATATCAGCCACATGCTGCTTTCCTTAACAGTTGCTGATACTGCATTCCCTGGGCTGCTTCCCACTCTGTCCCATCACCTTCACCCAGGTTACCTTAAAGTTACAGTCCTCGGGTTTTCTGTCTGTTCCTACTTGAGCAGGGTCTCTCCCTGCCTCCTCGCTTGGAGAATTTCACAACACTGCAGTCCTTCCTCACTCTTCTGACCCCAGCCAGTAACTGACCTGCTCAGACTTTGCAGCTCCTTTTAACTGAGACTGCTGGGCTCTGATTGGCTTCTTCAGCCTTTCTAGGCTGGCCTGGCAGACCTATCTTTACTGCTCCATTTCTAGGGCAGGATGTAGTAGGGCCACCAGGCCTCTAGCAGGGGACCTCATCGGGCCCAGTACACCCCATCACAGAAGCTCCTTGCAGAAAGGCATTTTAAACGAAGTATTATTGTATAACAACTCCAGTTATACAATAAAATATCTATGAAAGCTATCACTTTAATTAGAAAAAAAAACATTAAAGTGAACTAATTTCATTTCAAATAACAAACAGGTAGGTTATGAAAAAATTGCTGGATACCAAAGATTATAATAATATACTCCCAGTAGGGAAAGAAAGGTAATAATCTTTTATAATTATATAAAATTACAATGGATTTTAAAGTTATGGGACTTCACTCTCCCCTCCATAAAAAGAGATAATTACTCACCTTGTAATTATTTTTCTCTCAAGAGCTCATCAATGTAGGATTCTTATTCTTGGGCCCTGTGCAAGACAGACAGGAACTTCCTACATTCTTAGAGTTCTGGACCCTCCCTAACAGCAGTAATAATGGAGGTCTCAACTCACCTATCCTGTATATTCAATTGTCTTCTCAGAACAAGTTGGGAACTGGATAAATTATCATTTAAACTTCGTGATTCTGTCATCTCACTGGTGTCTTTGATCAGCCTACGAAGATGAACCCTCCACTCCCATGAAGAGCAGGGAAGGCTATGACTATCACCAACCATTTCATGAAAAGATGCAGCACTGAGGCCTGCTTAAAAGGAAAGACTCAAAATTAGTAGCGTGGTTCCCCTATGGCAAATCTTCCTTTACTTCCTTTGCTTCTGAATATCCTTAAGTTGGCAGCTGCAGAGCTCCTAGTCAATAATTTCTTCTAAAAGATCACTGAAGGCTTCCATGGTAACCAGCTAACTATTTGTGGGGGGCAAATATTGATTCAGTTCCCTGCGACTTAAGGTGTTGCCAGATGCTTCTTTCTTTTTTAAGAAATCAGGATATAACATTCCTTCCTTTCCTAGAAGCAAAGGCTTAAGAGCTATTTTGCCATTAGAAATAGATTTCCTGTAACATCTCTTCCTGATACCCAGGGACACTGCAAATATGAAGTGGTGAAAAATCTTAATCATTTTTGAAAAGTTGATTCTTGCAGTCTCACGGAGCAATTCCTAGACTCACATGTACATGGGCACACATCAGAGTAAAAGGCTCTTTCATCTACTCTGACAGGGATGTCCTGGCAAGCTACAGAAAGTGGTTGGCTGCCAATCTGCCCTAGTTGTATGCAGTGTTGTTGTAGCGATGCTGGTCCCAGGATATAACAGAGACATGGTGGGTGAGGTAATAGCTTTTATTGGCCCAACTTCTCTTGGAGAGAGAGACAAGATGAAGAAGAGCTCTTTGTAAGCTTGAAAGTGTCTCTCTCTCACCAATTAAATAACCTCACCGTGTCTCTCCTATATCCCCTGGAACACTTCAGAAACCTTTTGGTTTTTCATACATACTGAAAAGTCATTGGCTTCTGCTGCTGTCAGTGAAGTACCCTGGACAGAGTATTGGCCTCCCTTGATATCAAATGTCAAGCCACAAGCTACCTTTCTAAGCGGTGGAACCTTTCCCTTCCCTCCCTCGTGTAGAGGGCCTAAGGGACAGGATACAAACCCAAGAGAACAAGGTATCACTTTATCGCTTTAGATTTCTATAAAAGCCTGCAGCTCAAAACAAGCTCTCTCATTGAGAAGGCAAGTCACTAGGTTTTTATCTGGATCTCCAGGGAGGAGACTACAGCCACCCACACCTGCTGAAAGTCACTACCAAGACAGAGATTTCTCATTACTGTATCAACTACATCAAATGTTGCCCACATCTGATAGAACAAATCAACACCCTCGTGCACTTACCTTTTAAGTTACTGCAGAAAGGATCTGCCCAGGACACACAGTTATTCCTAGAGCTCAACCTGTACTTTGGCTATGACTCAAAAGTTTGCCTCCAGTCTCTGTCCAACCTTTGAATCCCAGCACTGAAGCACAGGGCTCTTGGGTGTGGTACCATGTGCTCAGCCTTCCTTTGCTTTGACCATGATTATCCAGACTACTAAATTCTTGCAGAAGGTGAGCAATTCACCATCATCTAAGAGGAGCTATTATTACTCAATCTTCTTCAAATAGGGCTAGCTGTAACACCTTCACCAGCCACAACCCTACTGGAGTCGAATTAAAGCCTTAGCAATGACTAAGGCTTTGAAAACACAAACAAAAAAGTCAGGAAGGTCACTGGACCTGATTGGCAAAAAGGAATGGCCACACCAAAAGAAGATAGACCTTCCAATTCCTGTCTGTTTGGGGATGAAGAGCCACAACAGCAAGCTGTAGACAAAGCTCCTACAGTAAACTCCTTCTCTGACTGCAGTAAAACTCCTACAGTAAACTTCTTCTCTGACTGCAGACAAGAAAGAACTATTTGGAAGCAAGATTTAGGCCGCTATATGGTACAACTACCGGTGGGAGGATGACATATGTAGCTCAGGCCCCAACCCACGACGGCTACTTTAGGGATCAAAAACCTTTTAGACCTTGGCAAGTTCCAAGGAACTTATAGGACAAAATGTCACAGTTGAGAATCCTGCACAAATGTTATCTGGAGAAGTTTAGATTATTTTACAGCTCCTCCCATGGTCACACCTCCTACAACCATAATGACCCAAACGAAAAACACACAACAATTATTTTTAAACCGCTGATAAGTCTATTTCGATGATGCCTCTCAGCACAATGAAAAATGCTTCATTAGTTTCAGGTGATGTAATTAGCATAATGTTTATTTACTGTGGTTGTGTATTTCATATAGTTTGCTGCACACCTTCAGTATGTACATAAATCTTAACATAACTAAAAGCAGTAGTGTCAGGAAAATCATTAGTTGCAAAATAAAAAACAGCCAAAACCAAACAATTAGTTAAATAATACATTCAGAGATAGAACGAGGCTGTGTGGACCAATCTATTTTCATACACACAACATTATGGTACATGGCATTCATTTAATTTTAAACATTATCCAACTCAATGGCTATAAAAATATGATTTCATGCTCTAACTCACCAACAATCTCACTTGGCTCTTTGTTGTAAAGCTTTTTGTTCCAGTAAAGGAGTCTGAGGAAAGGAAAGGAGACCAGAAGAACAAGACAAATTCCAACAAACATATGTCCTGTAAATGCGGCAAAATCCAGTCCCTAGAAGTAAAAATGCAATTATAAATTACTGATCAGTTACTTTCCTACATTACCTGGAAAGAAAAAATATTTGTCATTATTTACTTTACAATTCAGTGATTATATACACACACGTCACAAAGCAGGCAATAGGAAATTTCCAAGCACCGCATATTTTGTGCTTCCTCAGTCTCAGAAAAACTATTATTAAATATATTTCATGCCAACCAAACCAATTCAAAAATATTCCATTAAATTTCAGTGTATCAAAATAGTTTTATATACTTACACACTAATTACCAGTTACTGGCTTCACTGATGACAATATGAGTTTTTGCATCCATTTTACTCAAACCAAGACTTGTTTCAAATTATGCAATATGCTATTACAACAAAAGCATTATCAAGCAATTAGAACACATTCTGCAACATTTTCTCTTAAATTTAGTAATTGTTTGAGTTCCTTTCGACTTCCTGTATCATGGAGGCTTGGAACAGGGTCAAAAACAGAATTCAAATTATATATATACATAAAATGTAATGTTCAACATTTGGGGTGGGATTTTCCAAAGTGCTTAGTGTTGATCTAGTTCTACTCCCATTAAAGTCAAAGGTAAAACCCAATTTACTTAAATGGAAGAAGAGTTGAGCCAATGCAGAATGCTTCTGAAAACCTCACCCATTATTTCTTACAGAAAAAAAAAATCAAGATTTGGCCCCTATTTATATTACATTGCTTGAATTTTAATAAAGGTCCTAATGACAAAGAGTTTCAACTCCTGATATTAGAAATATATTGATAGCAAAGTTCCCTCCAGTATCCAAACAACAGGAGTTCACTCAACAGGGAATCCCCACAGAACCACATTTGGGAGGAAGTTTTTATTATTATTATTATTTATTAAGACAACAGACTACCACACAACAGATCTGGGTTCAATTCCCATCTCTCCCACAGACTTAACGTGTGACTTTAAGAAGTCATTTAATTTTTCTGTGCCTCAGCATATTTCTGCTGTTGTAATGCAAATAATACATAGTAATAACATTTCCCTATAGAACCATGGGCTGTTTACATCCTGAATTTTAAGACAGCTTGGAGTTGCTTTCTGAAACACACACTGTTAGGCTGCACCATACTCCCTATTGAGAGCATCTATGTGAAAAGCTCTCAGTTCACGTATATATAACATGGAAACATCTAGAGCAAACAAAACAGAGAGCCTTCCCACCCAACACCTTCCATCTTTTCAGAACAGATTGTACAAGTCAATCCTGTAAATGCTCATAAAGGATGGTCCGCATACTCACCAGGCATTAGATTAAGTTTCAAAGCTGAAGGAGAGAACATTATGAAGGAATCAATCTACAAACTTGTAAGAGACGTACAAAGAGCCATATTAGCAAAGAAAGACTTACAGGGCCAGATCTTTCAACATCCTCTCACAAAAACAGACATATTGTGCATATATTTACATAATTACAGACATTTTGCATGAAAATGGGCCTAACTACCCAAATGTTTGCATAAGGGCCTCTTTCTTTAAAGATATGGACCACAAAAGAAGACATAAAATGCTGCCACATGCACCATGATTCAAGAGACATGAACAGTCATTGGTTCTGCACAGTCTAATCTAGAAGATTTGCAGCATTCCTATATAATGTGAAGAGATGCAAGAGTATGACTGGGATTGAATTGTAAGAACTTTGAGGCTGCACAAACCAAAAAGCTTCATTCCCAGGACAAGACAATGATTGGGACACAATTGGATGAGGAGAGATGATCAGAATATAACCAAGAGCTACTGGAATAAGTCCAATTCTTTCCGTTTTCAACTGACTCTCAGGATGTGATGTACTTGAGGCTTTTCTTAGTGCTAACAGCAATTTATCTCTGTCAGTGCAAAGACAGCACTAAGGTGGATCCTGTTGATGGGAGTTCTCAATAGACACAGTCAGAATTAAAGACACTTAGATCATTTGCTACTTTTGAAACGAAAAGGAGAAAGGGGGACCTAAAAAGCATAGAAAACACTTTTATTTCTGATGATTGGATTAGACCAGAATCATGTGTTATGGGAACCTGGCAAAGATAAATAATATGGTACCTCAGAGACCAAGACTTAGACTTCAATTTACAAAGTTTCTTACATTTCTAGGTCTTGGAACTCTGCACCAGTGCTGGAAAGTTTTGTTATCAGTGTAACAATGGAGAAACTTCTCAACAGAAATATAAGAAATATCTTTATATGAAACTCTAAAAATTAAATTCCTACATGAAAAAGAAAAGCATAGAAATCATGGGGAAAAAATAAAGTGCTGAAGTTGATAAGCAGCTCTCAAGTTTGATTGACAGCTGAAATAAATTGAATTGAGATCAGGCTGTGGATACAGATACTTATTTTGAAGGGATAGTGTCAATTTATACTCTTTGAAATTCAAGACTAGGCAGAAGGGCACAAGAGTTGACACACACAAGTCTCAGGAGTAAGCATTTGTGCACATCATCATCAGAGGAAAATTATTTGCTGCTTCTTGGTATTCCATCCCAGCTGCTACTCAAGCTACACAGAGTGTTTCAGAAAATTGGGCTGAATTTCAGGGTTTTGTTCAGCTCCAAAATTTTCTCCCATCAATCCTGCTTGTTCTTTAAATCTTTTGAGAAGAGTACAGGCAATTCAACAGCCAGCCCCACTGGTTAGTTTCCTTTGCTATCTTTCTCACACTTAAACTCTGATGCGTCAAGCTCCCTTCAACACTGTGAAGGACTGGGTGTGCAGCAGCCATATCAAGTAATATCAGAAAAAACAAGCAAGATTAAATTTAGCAAGAGTTGCCCAGCAGCCAACTGACATTCTCTGAATATCTTAGAAAGAAGACTACTACCTGCTCCCTGAAAATACAAGCAGAAGGAAGATGGGTGGGGAGGAATTGCAGACAATAAAACTCTGTTAGGATGTAATCTAAGAACGTTCCAATGCCAGAGAAAGGGGCTTCCTGAGATCTAGTAGAAATTTTCAGTGGCCTGATCAGTTCAGTGTATTTATTAATGTCATAAATTATATCTGATATGTGTAAGGTAAGGCTGTAGTTCTCAACCAATGGTCTGGGGTCCACTGGGGGGCCACAAGCTGGTTTCAGGGATCTGCTGGGGTATTAGAGTTGCTGGGGCCTAGGGCAGAAAGACAAAGCCCCACTGCATGGGGCTGAAGCCCAGGGCCCCAAGCCCTGCCACCCTTCAGAAGAATCCATTTAAAATGTTCACTGGATTATGAAAGAGAGGGGCAAAGAACCCCAAGTTACCTTTCACCTAAGATGACAAAGGAACCTTGAGGCGCTATCCTGACCAGAGAGAGGGGTGGCCAGTCATCTTGCTGGAAGAAGTGTGTGATAAGAATCTTATCTGATACCTAGACAATAGCTTGTTAAAGTCATAACCTTAGAAAATATTTTTTGAGTTTTATTTGTTTGTAACCATTTCAGTCTTTATCTCTTATACTTGATTTCACTTAAAACCTATGTCATTGTAATTAAATACACGTGTTTTACTTTTAATCTAAGTGCTCTTTGAATTTAAGTGACTGTTTGCTTCAGTTATACTGATAAGCTGTGCATTTTTCCTTTTTACAGGAGCAAACCAAAATTGGGAAAAATTGGGACGGGGGGTATACGGAGGTCATTCACCAGCTATAATCAAAGCTAATGGAAACCAGGGAGTGACTGGGTTGCTACAGGAGGCAAACTGCTGATGTCAGGGTGCTAGATGAGGGTTGCACAGCATACAGAGAGTGCATACTTACTCCTGACTGTGAGTAGTCCAGGCTCCCACAGGGGAGCTGCAGCAACAAAGTATTTAAAGCACTTGGGAATATAGGGCAAATGATAACAACTCTTCATTGGTCTGGATTTCACCTCAGAACACAACATAGGCGTAATGTATTGTTGCATGACCCCTGGAGCAACCCAAGGAGGGGACTGTGACAGAAAGTCACAATCTCCCACTAAATCCCTCTGCTGCTCTGTGGAGGGAATATGTTGCACTAGGGGTTTACTCGCTGCAACCCAAGATGGTAACATAGGTTCACCTATGGGGGCAAAAGGGGATGGTTTCAAGGCTCCACCCACTCTCCATCACCTATGTAGCATCCCTATGGAGCCTGCATCCTCTACTAGTCTTATACCTTGCACATCACATCCCCTTACCCCCCTGCACTTCTATATAGCAAGGGTCATGATTCAGTCCTATATAGACCACTAGCTCATCTAAATAATTATATTGGGCATACAAGTCAGAGAAAAATTATCTTCTAATGTTTTTATTACTTATATCTCAGAACACAATTTAAATGGCTAATGTGCCTACTGCACACTGCAAAATTTCCATTAATTTTCATAAAGATTATTCTCGCACAATTGGCTCAAATAGCTTTGACTTGCACAAGTCATAGAGACTAGAAGTAATTTTCATCTAGGAGGTTTTAGCCTGCCAGACAAATGCTATGTGGTGCTACAAATATCCTTTATTTGGGACCTTACTCATTCTGTGAAATATCCCAACCTTTCCAGATGGAAAAGGCATCCTTAAGGCTTTGTTTTAGGGAGATTACAGCCTACGGGTTCTATTAACTGTGACTCCAAAACTGAAAGCAGATGGGCATCTGTTCTTGTATTGAAGCACAAATTTCTACAAATGTTTCTATTTCATACTGATCTACAGGAACACTATTTTCCTGAAATAATATATCACTATTTTCATGTCATCAGGCATGTTTTCTTCTGACTGCTTATGGAGGTGTGAAATTTACTTCTTTGCACATAAAACTTTCTGAGAACAAGTCTGCCGTTTTAAGGCAGAGAGAGAAAATTACACTTAAATATGACTATCCAAGATTTAAACCTTCGACCACTGCCAAAACAGCACTGCTGGCCCAGGTATTGCAAGATATCATTGAAAATGTATGGTTGGTTTTTTTCCCTTACATAACGAGCAACCAAATACTGTACTTTCACTGAGAATGACCGTTATTTTATATTTCAAGAGCAACACGAAACAGCCAAAATAAAGTCTCCATGGCCATGTGTAAGAGGCAGTGATTTAACACGTGTCATCTAGCACATTTTAATACCTTTAGTAGACCTAAGATTAACTACAAACAGCTAATACATTTTCAAAGTTATTAACCATGTCTACACATTTAACCCTGTCTACAAAATATGTTAGCTAGCACAGTTTGATAGCTACATAGATTGCAGAAGGTAATATTCATTTTCTGTTGCTAGTGATTCACATGATATTGGGCCTAAAGCACACAATACTGAATACCATCTTACTTTCCTCTGCTTCCCTCTCTGTAAATTGTACTTCCATCCTGGCCTGCTTTTAACAGTCACTAACTCAATAACTGCTAGTGTTCAAAGAACCAGCACCGTCTGCCATACGACAGCATGGAATCCCTTCTTTCTTATATTGTTAACAATGAATCTCTATCTGACCATACATTTTGGAAAAAATATTGGCTACTAAAACAGGCTTAGAAAATGTAAGTTAATAACCAAAATAATATGATTTTAAAGTCTTGGTATCAAATATTTTTGCTGTGTCATTGAATATTAACATAAAACTACTTCAAAACCTATAAAGAAGGCTGTTGCTTGTAGCTCTGCTTTGGATCTCTCTCTCATCTAACTCAGAGAGACTGCATTCTACACAGTTCCTGGCATCACAAGAAGTTCCTGTTTCTATGTGCAAAAGGAACGACAATGACTGACCAAATTTAAGTGAAGAAAATATTTAAATTAGACAATGGTGAAGATCCATAGCTTTGCCTGATTGTGAGAGAATAAATAGTTTATAATATCAGCACTAAGCAGCATGGCATTCACATAATCATTCAGATTTTTCAGAGAAGAAACCACTGCAAAGGTGCAAATAAGGGAAAGATCCTAAGTTTTATAAAGCAATTGGAAGTTTTGTAGAACTATTATACAATAACTCAGCAAAAACATTCCTCTGAATTAGGTAACCACCTTAATTTATGGTCCACTATTTTACAATCTGTATGGCTTAAAATATTTTTATACTAGTCTAATACAAAGTATTTTCTTTGCAGCTTCAGTCACAAATGCTGCAGGTTTATTCATAGACCACACATGCTAAATTTATCATAACCTATAACCAACTAATAATGCATCACAGTAAATGATATCTTTTGAATCCAAAGAATGAAAGTTTTGTGATGACCCCACACCTATATATTTTATATAATAAAATTATGCATCATTATGAAATTTCTATGGTCTCACATACTACTACAGTAATGAGTACACCATATGAACTGAGACAGACAAACTAGATAAAAATGAACTGAGTTTTTTTAAGTATTAAAAATGTCCTGTTTTCTAGAACTAATTTTATCTCTTTATCCTATTTTTGGTAACAAAACAAAACAAGATTTGCTATATGGCCATAACAAGGGATCTTGTCATATATAAACTCATTAGGAGATGCTGAGAAGTTTTGTTGCCCAACCTTTCCTTAAGGCCTCTCCCTGGTCACTGTTTGTGTCCTCCATTCCCACAGATAATAGCATCAGTCCCTCTATTCCCTTGCTCCTTGTCTAGTCATTCACACCTGTGCAGAGTGAGTACAAAATGCTACGAAATCAGAATTCTAGTGTTATATGCCCACTTTGAAATGGCTGCAGAAGACATGAGGCAATGGAGTCTCAAGACTTAGGGAAGGAGAAATGTTTTAATGCTGGATTCCTCCCTTCCATTCTTTTCCACTTTAATTCTCTCTCCTGTTTACATCATGCATCAGCGAAGCAAGTTAGTGAGCAGCAAGCCAACGTGTAAATCTACAGCACTCCAGCATGCCACTCACTATCTCTGTGTGAACCTACTGCTGAGCACTAACAGTTCCCTCATGCACACTGACCTACAGCTGTATAGAAAGCACCTTAGGGAACCATTAGTGCCCAGCAGTAGGGTCCACATGGACAGTTAATGCAAGGCACACTGGAGTGCCTTGCAGTGCACCCTGCTGTGCACTAACTCTTCATACAGATATGTCCTTACTGGCATAGCCAAGAATCTAACTCACAAGTTTCTGGCCCTGGGCTTAATCTATTAAACCGCTCTGCTTACAGCTAAATCCACAAACTTTAAGCTACAAACACGTGTGGTTCTGGTGCAGCAAAGCACTTAGGCATGTAATTTTAAGAACGTGAGCAGCTCCACTGAAATCAACCCCAATTCAGAATAAGCTTGTATTTTTAAGTCTCAGTGGCAAGGATTCTGAGAGTTTCTCACATTCATGCACCATTTGCACATATACAAAATTATAACTTTGCAATAAATATCTCAGAAGTGATCTCCACGTGAGAGAAAAAAGCGATGATTGCAAAGCTGTAATATTGTTACAGTAAAACCTCGATTTAACGGACTAATTCGGGCGAGGGGGTGTCCGTTAAATCAAAAAGTCCGTTATTTAATTTTTTTTTAAAAACGAGCTGTCGGAGCAGCAGCCCGCCCGCCGCCAGGAGCCGGGAGGCAGCTCCGCAGCCAGCCCGCCCGCCGCCGGGAGCCGGGCGGCAGCCGGGAGCCGGCAGGCAGCCCGCCCGCTGCCGGGAGCCGGGCGGCAGCCGGGAGCCGGCAGGCAGCCCGCCCGCCGCCGGGAGCCGGGCGGCAGCCGGGAGCCGGCAGGCAGCCCGCCCGCCGCCGGGAGCCGGGCGGCAGCCGGGAGCCGGCAGGCAGCCCGCCCGCCGCCGGGAGCCGGGCGGCAGCCGGGAGCCGGCAGGCAGCCCGCCCGCCGCCGGGAGCCGGGCGGCAGCCGGGAGCCGGCAGGCAGCCCGCCCGCCGCCTGGACCCGGGTGGCAGCCGGGAGCCGGCAGGCAGCCCGCCCACCGCCGGGAGCCGGGCGGCAGCCGGGAGCCGGCAGGCAGCCCGCCCGCCGCCGGGAGCCGGGCGGCAGCCGGGAGCCGGCAGGCAGCCCGCCCGCCGCCTGGAGCCGGGCGGCAGCTGGGAGCCGGCAGGCAGCCCGCCCGCCGCCTGGACCCGGGCGGCAGCCGGGAGCCGGCTGCCAGCCCGCCCGCCGCCTGGACCCGGGCGGCAGCCGGGAGCCGGCAGCCAGCCCGCCCGCTGCCGGGACCCGGGCGGCAGCCGGGAGCCGGCAGCCAGCCCGCGAGAAATGGATTTCGGATGCATCAGACTTGCTCAGAAATTTTGTCCATTGCGTCCGAAGTCCGTTAAATCGAGGTCCGTTAAATCGAGGGTTTACTGTACTGTTTAAACAGTATCAAGATTATGCTGTTGGTACTTGTGTAAGCTCTCTGTGGACTGAACAATAGAGGCATTAATCATTCCCTCAGAAGTGACTCAAAGGGAAATGCAAAACTGGTAGATTGAGGAATTTCACTGAAAATATCAAGGAGAAAAATTCAGAAGTCTGTACAGTGACAACACTGAGTCCATGCTACTGATGACAGAGGAAGCAGGGGCTGTTTTGAAAATATAGAAATTAAATATTAATTTTAAAAGTTTCAGTAACATAACATAAAAGCGACTTATTTTACTATGTTTGGAGATTTTTATATTAAAATACTTATTAAAAGATAACACATTTACTTGGTACAAATATAGTATATAGGTTCTAAACTTTTGAGGCAGATTCTTGATCCTATAAACCTGATTCACATAAGTAATTATGACTGCTAAGAGCAGTTTTAGTAAAGACAAGTAGACTAAAAAGAGAGATAAGAATTACTCCCACATGGCTTTGCAGCATTGTCCTCATTAATTTACTTTAAGACTTAATTTCACTAAGAAGATATAGATTTAAAAACAATCCAAAAAGTGAAAGTGTTTGAATGGTTTTTTGATATTTTTGTTTAAGCTGGAGTCATAAATGCAGAATTTGCTAAGATATCACATAGAGTAGGCATTTACAAATCTGGGTCTTCCTAAAATTATCAAAATACAATCCAAAAATACAATATTATTGTCCTTGAATTTGGTTGCTTAAATGTTTTCCTCAGTTATAATGTTAAATTTTTATAGACTTTCTGAATATTTGAGAAAATGCAGTGCATGACAGATACAAATTTTTCTCATCTATAGTAGATGGCCTGAATAGTTGCCGATGTGAAAATGTGTTGTTTAACTACCAAAATCACCACCCAATGAATGCCAGGAACATTACAGACTCTCTGAAGTTGTTATCTAACTAGACGGTGATTTTCTACTAATACATTTTAGATGTTTTTGAAGGTGAAGTTCAGCTATGAAATACTATGGCTTTGAAAGATGTTACTCAAAATGTACATTGTTATTCTCCTTAATAACAACCTAGTTAATTAGAACATAATTGATCATTAAGAACTATACACAACCAATTTAAAGTTAGAACTTTATATAACAATTCCCTCTCTACTCTGCAATGTTTATTTTGACACTGTAAGCAGTATACTATGTGGTATTTCTTTATTTATTTTTACAAAGTTATTCTGGATTTATAAGGTTTGGCCACAGTGAAGAGTATCATGTACACATTTTAGAGTTTTTTACCAAATAAACTATGGGTAGTTAGAGTGTGCTGGAAGGAATAGTTCCTTTCATATTGTTTAGAATCCCTCACTGAGCTCCCCATTGGCTCCAGACCTGTAATGATATAGGAGTCTGATGGGTGGATTGGTTGTTAACGACATTCATAGTGTCTGTATCCAGAAATATGATTCTACACTACTCCATGGAGGACTTGGATACATCATGGGGCTAACTTAGAACCATATTCCATGGATGCAGACACTATGAATGTCGTTAACAACCAATCCACCCGTGCAGACTCCTACATCATCACAGGGCTGGAGCCAATGGGGGCCTCAGCCACTGAAGAGAAGACCCTTCTCCTGTTGCTTCACAACACACAGAGAGAGAGAGAGAGAGAGAGAGAGAGAGAGAGAGAGAGAGAGAGAGACAGAGAGAGAGAGAGACAGAGAGAGAGACAGAGAGAGAGAGAATATGCTGAGGATGTACCAGTCTCCTCACATCCCAAAAGACTAATCAAAGTGATCAGAGAGGTAATCTCTCCCCCTCCCAAGAGGAAGGAGAGTTAGAAAAGAGCACAAGGAAGGGGGCTAAAGAGCTGTGACTGCCTACTTACAAAACAAATGTGGGAGGTCGGAGGGACTCCTCCTTCTCAACAAAAGGAGGTGTAGAAGAAGCACATGCCTCTCAGCTCTTCCCAGAACCTAAAAGCCTGAGAGCAGGGGCCCTACATACCCTCAAAGGAAGGAAGAGGCATCTGCAGTCAAGGGGAGTCTGTGATTAAAGAAGTTCCAAGATCAGATGTCTGGAGCTCCTACTGCAGTACAGCATAGATCGTACTACTTTTCTCATTGACCTCACTTAGCCAGCAAAATGAAACACTTACATTCTTAATACTGGAAGTTAAAACCTCTCAAGCCATTGTACGCTGGGTAGTGGCTGGCAGCAAGCTGAGGCCTAAGCTGTGAGGTGAGAGGACGAGTTGTCTGTTCTCTGTGTCTTCGATAAGACTATACAATAATTGACAATGCCCAAGGCTTGCAATTCTGTGCCAGATCCTACACTAGGCAAAGCAATCTCATAGTTTTCATTATCCGACAGCAGAGCTGACTGAAATATAGTAAAGCTTCTTTTGTGAAAAGTTTCAAGAATTTCAAAATCACTCCTGTTCCATAGAGTTTTTTTGTTTGTTTACTTGAAATTTTGGGGGGAAATCTTCACTGAAAACCCAAGCAATTTCAATTCTCTTGTTCTCCCCCCCTCCCCCATTTTCTCACCTGCCTCTGTCCGTTTTTTCCCCTTTTTCCATTTTGCCCCTGAAAAAGGAGGCAAAAAAAATACCCCCTAAATGGCAGGCAAGTTCCTTTTTGGATTACATAAAAAATATGGAGGGGGCAAAATTGTTTCTGAAATAAGGCCATTGTTTGACACATTTCTGGTTTGAAAAATTTCACTCAACTCTACCCAATAGCACTAACGAGAAAATAGCATAAAAGGATGGGTGCATTTTGTTTCCTTATATGGATGTCCTTTAGGAAAAGGTCTAAACTACTGAATAAACCCACATCTGCACCTATTTTTAGTAAAACAATACAATACAATACATACCGCCTTTCTCACTTCCTGTTTCGAAACAATAATCACATTTGGTGGATCCCCGACAGCTGTGGCAGCCCCTCCAATGTTTGTGAAGATTACTTCTGCAATCAGGACATGTCTGGGATCAAGATTAAGTACCTCACATAACCTGCAATATACATAAGAAAATGAAATCAGCTCCTTAACCTTTGATTAAATTGCCTCAAACCTTAAATGATTTATAAAACTTAGCGCTCGTGTCAGAAACTCCAAACTGTTGAAGAAAGGTTAAAATTTGGCCTTTCATAATTAATACTTATATTTTACAATATACTGTAATGGCTACTGAATTCAAACTACATTTTTAAAAAACAATATTAAAAGTAGCAAATCATTACAACAGTTGAATTATAGTTAAAGTTACATGAGCCATCCCATTTTAACCACCCTTCCCCATGATATACAACTTTCTATCACATTTACCTTTCAGGATAGAATTTGCCAAGTTTAGTCTCTGCCCATACTTTTTTTTTTTAGGTTCAGCAGGAGCATTTTAGCAATTTTCTAGTACAAGGAGAGTAGAAAATACACTTTATGCATTTTTTAACTTCACTATCAGCAGAACAGTTGATTATAGATATTAAGCGATTTGTAAAGAAATAGCCCTCAGTGAGAAGTATCAGAACATTAGAATGAGTTTATCAAGTTATGGTTGATTAAAAATCATGCTGTCTTACACAGTACATTTTGCAGTCTATTCACTAAAGGCCTTATTCAGGAAAGGCCTTAAATACATGCATGACTTTAAGCATGTGCTAAGCCATTTTGTGCTTAAAGTTAAACATATGTCTAAATGAATAACTGAGCAGAGATGGATTTGCATGTGCTTAAATGCTGTCCTGAGCCAAAGTCTTAGGCCCCAATTCACCAAAGCACTTAACTACAACTTAACGTTAAGCACATCTTTAAGCCTCAGAGCACAGCAACACTGCATCTGGGAGGTGTGATTCCCAGCACAGGTGGACAGGCTCATGCCAGCTCATCTTGAAGTAGTACTCTAAAAATAACAGGGTGGACTTTGTGGCACTGGTGCCATCTCAGGCAAACCACCCAATCGTATGGGTCTAAGCTTGGGCATCAAACCTGAGCCAACACCCGTACTGCAACATCCATGCTGTTATTCTTAGCATTCTAGCTCAAGCTGAGCTACCACAAATCTGTTCACAAATCATACCTTTGATTTCAAAGGCATTTAAGCACGTGCTTAAGCACATGCTTGTGTGATTTGTTGAATAGGGATGGACTTAAGCATGTGTTTAAAGCCGTTTCTGTTTAAGTGAACCACAGATTTTAAGACCATTATAATCATCTAGTCTGATCTCCTGATTTTACAAGCACAGCATTTTAACAAGTGACTGTGCCCATAAGCTACAGTATCTTTTTTCTTAGAAAGACCTATTATCTTGATGCAAAGACTTCAAATGACAGAGAATGGATCACATGAGTTAAGTTGTTCCAATGGTGAACTAGAGGAAAAGAGGAAGGATGGTCCAGTGGTTGTGGTGCTACCCTGGGACTTTGGAGACCGGGTTCAGATCCCTGCTCTACCTCAGACTTCCCATGTGACCATCAGCAAGCGACTTAATCTCTCTGTGCCTCTGTTCCCCATTTTTAAAATGGGGATAATAGTACTTTTTTTAACAGATTAAAAAATGAGCTGTTATGGGGGGAAACAGCAATGAAAATACTGCCATTTCAATGTGGTTCCAATGAGGGCAGCTGTTAACTAAGCGAAACAACTGGCTAGGCAGATGGCCGTGAAGTATATTATTAAACACCTGGCAACACTCCATATTAAGAATGACAAGGAGATAGTATCATTTAGTTCCCCCCAGAAGGCAGAAAATTATCTCAAAAAATCTACAAACTCCTCCATCACAAGAAGCGACATGTATGCCAGGATCTAACCTTATGGAATGTCTGTATTGCTCATTCAGATCTGATATGGCTGTTCTAAACAAGTTGATGGGTGCTAGTTGATACGGATATGTTAGTTCATTTTTTTTCTCTCTCTCTCATTGAGGGTGAAGGGTTAAAGGGTTATCAATTTACTTCCACTGGTCCCCGCTGGCTCCCCCAGCCTCCCAAGCTCACTTCAGCTTCCCACGCCTGACTGCCTCTCTCTCCATTGCCCCCAACTGATTCCTTGAGCTCTTTTGCACACTCCAGGCAGGTTAGGCTGGACACATAGTCAAGAAGGTAACTGCAGCTGCCAGCAAGGAAAGAATGAGACTCAGCAGGTTTCCCCACACCCTCTCAGCTGGAGATCTGCACTACCAGCCCAGTCTTACTTTCCTGCTCTGGGCACCACTTGGCAGGGCTCAGCGGGAGCACTCACTGCTGGTGCTTTTCCCCCATGCTCAGCTTGGCAGAAATCTGGGGGACATGTGACCCCACACACATCACCTGTGCTTTAAAGTCTTCATCAGAGTCTGCATCATCTCTTATCCACTGCTTGCATCCGACGAAGTGGGTATTAGCCCACGAAAGCTTATGCTTCAACACTTTAGTTAGTCTTTAAGGTGCCACAGGACTCTGTTACATCATCTCTTATGCCAGCTTTAAAACAAACTGGGCAGGACACTCTGTTATACTCTGGTGAAGGAAATGAAGGCCTTGGCTGTACACTATGATTCCTGCCTCCTCTCCAGAGAAACTCAGAATCTTCATCAATCTAAGATATGAAATCAACAAACTTCTGTCCCAACAGGCTGAGTTTGCCTTATTCTGTCTGAAGCAAAGCTACTGGGAATCTGTTGAGAGAGATGGCAAGCTGCTGCATGCAGACTTAAGCAAAAGACTAACAGAAATAAGATTGCTGCTATTCACAATAGTAGTTCCAAATTATATAAAGTACACTCCAGTATTAATAAACAATGTGAACAGTTTTATTCAAAATTATTTTTAGCTGAAGAGCATATCAGTAAAGATGCCCCAGTAACTTTTATTGGATTGTCTCTGCCACTGCTCTTTGATTTACAGAAGGAACTATTGGATGCTCCTCTAGAAATCATGTGGCACCTTTGTTACCTCTGCTATTCCAGACTAACACGGCTACCTCTCTGATTCTAGAAATCATGGAACTGACTCAGGCTAGAAAAGAAATGAAGGTTGGAAAGACTCCTAGTGCAGATCAGATCTCGACTGAAATTCACAAAAAGTGCTCAGAAACTTTGATACCTATATTTTTGATTATGTTCAATGAGGCCAAGAACAAGCAAACTCTCCTGCCTACTCTAAGAGAAGCTGCAATTTCAGTTATTCCTAAACCTGGGAAAGACCTTGAACTATGTAGTAATTACAGGCCAATTTCTTTAATCAATTGTGACACTCAGATTTAATCTAATGCTCTTGCTATGCTATTGGACAAAAGTTCCCTCACACATAAATGAGGTGGGCTTCCTTCATAATAAATGTGGCTCAGATAATTTCACCAACTGATTGATATTATTGCTTCTTTGTGGCATTTTAAGGAACCCTTAGCTGCCACTTCTTCAAATGCCAAAAAGGCTTTTGACCACATAGCCTGCAATTATCTTTTGCATGTGTTAGCAAAACGTGGGTTTGATATAGAATGTATTGCTTGGATTAAGGTTTTATACTCTAACCCACCTTCTAAGGTAGTTACTAATGATATTATTTCCGTTTCTGAGAATAATGAGGCAAGGCTGCGCCCTTTCACTTCTTCTGTTTGATTTAGCTCTAGAAACTTTGACTGCTGCCATCAGAGTAAATCAACATATTCATGGCATCAGGGTGGTCCAAACTGAGCACAAAATTACTCTCTATGCAGATGATGTATTTATATCTAAGCCCAAGGTTACCATTACTAACCTACTAACCACTATTAATAAAGTTGGACACCTCTCAGGATATAACATTAATTTGGGGTAAATCAGAAATCTGAGGAATTAACAAATATGCCCACAAAGGCCTTTTCTTAAACTGGGACTTTTAATGGCAATCCTTTTACATGAAATATTTAGGAATACTGATTCCCAAAGATATTCAGGACATCCAATAATTAAGCAATCAATTTGCGGACACCTAGAAGATAATAAGGTGATAAGTAACAGATAGCATGGATTTGTCAACAACAAATCCTGTCAAACCAACCTATTATCTTTCTTTGACAGGGTAACAAGCCTTGTGGAGCAGATGATGTGGTATAGCTTGATTTTAGTACAGCTTTTGATACTGAACAAACTGGGGAAATACAACCTAGATGTAGCTACTATAAGGTGGGTGCGCAACTTGTTGGAAAACCATTCTCAGAGTGTAGTTATCAGTGGTTCACAGTCACGCTGGAAGTGCAGATCAAGTGGAGGTCCCACAGGAATCAGTTCTGAGTCTGGTTCTGTTCAGTATCTTCATCAATTACTTAATGACAAAGTTTGTGCATGATACCAAGGTGGGAGGGTTGCAAGTTCTTTCGAGGATAGGATTAAAATTCAAAATGATCTGGACAAACTGGAGAAACTGTATGAAATATATAGGATGAAATTCAATAAGGTTAAATTCAAAGTACTCCACATAGGAAAGAATAATCATACAAACCGGGAAATGAGTGCCTAGGAAGGAGAATTGCAAAAAAGGATCTGGGGGGTAATAGTAGATCACAAACTAAGTATGAGTGAAGAAAGCGAGGAATACTTGTAGCACCTTAGAGACTAACTAGTTTATTTCAGCATAAGCTTTCGTGAGCTATAGCTCACTTCATCGGATGCATAGAATAAATATGAGTGGACAGTGTAACACTGTGAGGAAACAAAGCAAATATCATACTGTGATGTATTAGCAGTAGTGTTATAAGCAAGACACAAGAAGTAATTCTTCCACTCTACTCTGCACTGATTAGGCCTCAACTGGAGTAGTGTGTCCAGTTCTGGGTGCCACACGTCAAGAAAGATTTGGACAAACTGAAGAAAGTCCAGAGGAGAGCAAAAAAAAATGATTAAAGGACTAGAAACCATGATCTATTAGGAAAAGATTGAAAAAATTAGGTTTATTTAGTCTGGATAAGAAAAGACAGAGGGGACATAACAGTTTTCAAGTACATAAAAGGTTGTTACAGGGAGGGGGGAGAAAAATTGTTCTCCATCTCTGAGGATAGGACAAGAAGCAACGGTCTTAAATTGCAGCAAGGGAGGTTTAGGTTGGACATTAGGAAAAAACTTCCTAGTTGTCAGGGTAGTTAAACACTGGAATAAATTGCCTAGGGCGTTTATGCAATCTCAATCATTGGAGACTGTTAAGAGCAGGTTAGGTAAACTCCTGTCAGGGACGGTTTAGACCAGGGGTCTCAAACATGCGGCCCGTGGGCTGCATGTGGCCCGCGGAGCCCTTCCCTGCAGCCCTCCAAGCTCCCTGCATCCCCCTGGCCCCACCCCCAAGTTGTTTTCCAGGGCTGCTAAACTCTCCGCCTCCTCCCCCCACTCCGCGCTGCTTCCCACTGCTCTACCTACACCCAGGCAACTCTCTGATGGCATAGCAGTTTCCGAGAAAGAGGGGCCAGGAACGGTAAGCCTCCCGCAGAGGGGAAGAGGCCTGCCAGGCTCCCCTCGGCCCCTCCCTGCCTACCTCCAGGCATTTCTCACTACCAAATAGCTGTTGGCCGTGCTTAGCACTTTCCAGGAGGGAGGGGTGGGGCGGGGCAGGACCTCATGGAAGGGGTGGAGTGGGGGCGGGGCTGGGGGCAGCGAGGGGGGCTGTCAGTGATGCAGCCCTTGGGCCAATGCACTAGTCCTCATGCGGCCCTCGTGGTCATTTGAGTTTGAGACCCCTGGTTTAGACAATACTTAGTCCTGCCATGAGTGCAGACGACTGGACTAGATGACCTCTTGAGATCCCTTCCAGTCCTACAATTCTATCCCTAAGATAAATATAGAGCCAATTATTGCCAAAATGGCTAACAGTTTGCAAAGGTGGAATTTGTTAACCCTCACTTTGTGGGGTAAAACTAATATATGAAAAATGAATGTCCTTCCCAGAATGTTGTGTGTTCTGAAGGGTCTCCCTATTTCTATTCCATAAACTTATTTTAAGATATTCAGTAATGTTTTGAAAACTCTTCTTTGGGGTGATAGAATATAGTCTGTCAGCTTGAGATAGAATTTTGGTTTGACTTTTTGTTACACTTATATCTTATACTAATATGTGTGAAGAACAAAGGACAAAGATGCTGTCTGTGTGTTGCATTTCCCACAACCAGATGGGGCTTTTAGTACAATGGGAAAAGATAAGGGATAGAGGTAAAAGTGTTACAGGGTATAGTGGGAGTGTGCTATATAAGCGCACACTTAAAGACTGCCTCAACTCCTGAGAATCATAGAATCTGAGGGTTGGAAGGGACCTCAGGAGGCCATGAAGCCCAACCCCTTGCTCAAAGCAGGACCAATCCACAATTAAATCATCCAGCCAGGGCTTTGGTAAGCCTGACCTTAAAAACTTCTAAGGAAAGAGATTCTACCACCTCCCTAGGTAACCCATTCCAGTGCTTCACCACCCTCCTAGTGAAAAATATCCAATATCCTAATATCCAACCTAAACCTTCCCCACTGCAACTTGAGACCATTACTCCTTGTTCTAGATCCATCCTCTTTGGAACCCCCTTTCAGGCAGTTGAAAGCAGCTATCAAATCCCCCCTCATTCTTCTCTGCTGCAGCCCCATAATCATTTTTGTTGCCCTCCACTGGACTCTTTCCAACTGAACAAAACCAGCCCCTGGACCGACTCTTGAGGCACTCCACTTGATACTGGATGCCAGCTAGACACGGAGCCATTGATCACTACCCATTGAGTCTGACAATCTAGCCAGCTTTCTATCTGCCTTATAGTCCATTCATCCAACCAATACTACTTTAACTTGCTGGCAAGAATACTGTGGGAGACAGTATCTTTCAGGGAGAAAAGAACTTCTCCTGTAAAAACCTAACTTAAAACATATGTTATCACAACAAAAATAGTGTCCATTTAAAAGCATAAAAATATTTCAAGATATTGCCCATTTACACTAGGACTCCAGAAAAAAAAAATAAGGTAAAAAGTTACACTGTATTATTTGAGTAAGAGCATGAGATTACTCAATTAAAGACTGCATTGAAGTGCAGTTTCACAGGTCATTCCTTGACTTCTGAGTGCATAACTAGACAACTTTAATGCTCCTTTACTATTTTTTCTTGATGGGGCATAGATAAACTTTGCAAAAAGAATGCTTACTGTAGTCTATAAAAGCAAAGTTGTGAAGGATAGTTAAAATGTGTTTATCTGATCTGTAGGATGAAACCATTATAATTCACTTATACGAGATTTTCAATTTCCCATATAAATAGGCAATTTTGTAGAACATTGCAAATCAAAGTGTCTTGACACTCAAAATATGTTTTTAAATAAGATATAGCTAAGGAAGGTTATTTATTGAATTATTTCTAAAAACAATTTACCACAAAATGTGACAAGAACAGAACATCATATTTTATGCCTCACTGATAAAAGTCGGAATCCTTATTGCCATGATATCAGTAGACTTTTCTGTTAGCTTCATCTCCATGGTAATAACAATGTAAAATAGCACTAGAAAATTATAATAAGGACTAACGAGAACAACATAGGATAAAAAGAATAACCCCTAGCATGACATTTTCAGAAATATACACATAAATAACCTTATATTTTTAGAATAACTATTAGAGTAGAAATTATTGTGATTTTGCTAGTTTAGAAGTACAACTGATAGTAATTCAAATAAAAGACTCTCTCATATGCTGATGTTACCCTATTTCCAATGTTATAAAATAGTTAGTGTAAAACAGAATAAATGCTACAGTAGTATTGCATGTAAACAGTCCTTCAGAATATGTAGGCTTTTCCATTGCCAATTACATTTTATTTAATTTCAAATATTCTGCAACATAATTGGAGAAGTTTAACCATCACATTTTTACCTACTGTAAGTAATAAAAATATTATTTGAGTAAAAGTGCTGTGATCTGTTTAAAATATAATCACACAGCAAACAAATGGAGCTTTCATTCACCAGCTGTTTCCCAGCCTAGAATAAATTCCACTTGCAACATAGACCTTTCCTGCTGTAAACTACATTTACATATCTTCATACAATTCTATACACTTAAATATAAGAACTGCAACTGTTACATCACCCGATGCCATATTTAAACTATCTTCCCCACCTCGTTTTTTTTTTTAACTAAACTGGATTAACTGGATTTACTAGGTTGAATGTAGGTTAAATTTGGCAAAAGAATGATTTATAATCACAGACACTAAATGTAATTAGAAATCACATGCAGTTTCCAGAAAGCCACTGTAACTAAAGTCACTGTTTTAATAAAAAAAATAAAAAAGATGAATCTAGAAATAGGACATTAATCTGGGGTTGTATGCACTTCATGGAGATCAGTAAGGATAGAATTCAGAGTCTTCCGTTCCAAAAATAGTTCTTCAGTATAGAATAATTGCCAGTAGTATTGGCAGGGATAATAATTTCCTTAAATCATCCATTAGGAGGCAAAATTGTACATAAGCAGTCTGTACATGAAAGGAGAGGGGTTTTCTCTTTTCTTTCTTTCTTTTTTTTTTTTTTTTTTTGGTTGTTTTTTAAATTCCAACACCCATGTGTGCAAGAGCAATTTGCCCCAAGAATGAAATGGGTTGCGTAATTTGCAACTGCAATTCAAATGTGGGCAAACTCAGAGTACTTGCATCTGTACCTACTTAATTGCAGAGATAATTAAATTTGTACGCACTTGGATTTGTGCTCACAACTGATACATGAAAATAAGGAAGCTGAACTCTTTAAAAGTTGTCTCTCTAGATACTAATTACAGTCAGAGCATTTGGGGTTGTAAGGTCCATTCAAACTGCTGTACAAACATCTCAAATACGATTTTGGCACACACCAGCTAGCAATGGTTAGCTATAACAACTAACGCCAAAGGCATAACATAAAATACCTTATGGTTACTGGAGTAAAGAGAAGCATTGTGGTAACGTTGTCCAAAAATGCAGAAAGAATTGCAGCAATAAGACACAGAATGATTATCATGGCCCACACTCTGCCTCTGGACAGTTGGTAAGCCTAATAAAACCAAACAAATAGCAATGGCATAAAGGCATGGAACATATCAGCTTTATTTTCAGAAGTGACCAATGAACAACTTTATAAAAGTCTCAGAGTCCTGTGGCACTTTAAAGACTAACTAAAGTATTGAAGCATAAGCTTTCGTGGGCTAATACCCACTTCATGCAGTGGAAGTATCCAGGGGCAGGTATAAATAAGTAGGCAAGAACCAGGTTAGAGATAACGAGGTTAGTCCAATCAGGCTGAACCAGCTTATCTCCTCTAATCAGGGAGGATGAGGTACTCTTCTAGCAGCTGATCTGGAGATGTGAACACCAAGAGAGGAGAAACTGCTTTTGTAGTTAGCAAGCCACTCAGTCTTTGTTCAGTCCTAAATTGATGGTATCAAATTTGCAAATGAATTGCAGCTCTGCAGCTTCTCTTTGCAGTCTGATCTTGAAGTTTTTTTGCTGCAAGATGGTGACCTTTAAATCTGCTATGGTGTGTCCAGGCAGGTTGAAGTGTCTCCTACAGGTTTTTGTATATTGCCATTCCTGATATCTGATTTGTGACCATTTATCCTTTTTCTTTAGGGACTGTCCAGTTTGGCCAATGTACATAGCAGAGGGACATTGGTGGCATATAATGGCATATATGACATTGGTAGATGTGCAGGTGAATGAACCTGCGATGGTGTGCCTGATCTGGTTAGGTCCTGTGCTGGTGTTGCTTGTGTAGATACGTGGGCAGAGTTGACATTGAGGTTTGTTGCATGGATTGGTTCCTGAGTTAGAGTTATTATGTCGCCGTGTGCTGTTGCTGGTGAGAATATGCTTGAGGTTGGTGGGTTGTCTGTGGGTGAGGATTGGCCTGCCTCCCAAGGCCTGTGAAAGTGAGGGATTATTGTCCAGGATGGACTGCATGCATCCGATGAAGTGGGTATTAGCCCACGAAAGCTTATGCTTCAATACTTTAGTTAGTCTTTAAGGTGCCACAGGACTCTGTCACTTCTGCAATTCCAGACTAACATGGCTACTTCTCTGATTCTTAACTTTATAAAAGACAGTGCAACAATGACTGGGGAAATTTTGTTATGCTAGTCACTTCTTCAGGGCCTGCCATCCAAAGCTCTCAGTACGCTTTTCAAACATTCATTAATTTAGCTACAAACTATTCTAGGGAAGTAGGAAAATATTTTGGTTTTATAGATGAGGAAATAGGTACAGAAAGAATAAGTGAGTTGCTAAAGGTAACACAGGGAATCTGTAGCAGAACCAGAAAATTAATCCAGGTTTCCTGTTTTCTCTTGCTTTAACTTCCATTCCTGCATTCCTCCTTTTATATTCATACTGAAATTTACTCCCTTGAATACAATCTATGTAAAGCCAAGCCAAGGCAAGCTTTACATAGGAAACGATGTATGGGATGACTGAGTATTGAATTTATTCTCCCAACCCAGGGTCTGTGCAGCCTAAGCCACCCCACACACCCACTCTGTTCACATAGAATAACAGCTGAATGTTTGGTTCAACCCCTCCACAAAGGTCTGTGGCTGTTACTCATATATAAACATAAACCCAATGGCCGGATCCACACCTCCTCTCTATTCTCCTCAGGACTGGATATGGACGAGTATGCATGGAGCCCAGCTATGTTGCATACAGTCGATACGAAGTCAATGGGACTTAGGGTGACCTGATAGCAAGTGTGAAAAACTGGGACGATGGGGGGTAATAGGTGCCTATATAAGACAAAGGCCTAAATATAGTGACTGTCCCTATGAAATCTGGTCACTAATGGAACTACTCACATACTTAAAATTATGCATGTGCGTAAGTACCCTACTGAATCAGGGTCTGTGGCCTTAACTTATAAAAATATCCTTTCTTGAAATGCTTCCTCAACACTTAGCTCCTTAAAAAATTATAAATTGACCACTATACTTTGTAGTATGACAAATGTAAATTGTCCTTAAATATATTTTTTTAAATGTATCGTTTAGCCCAATAGGTTTTTAACCTAAACTAAACAGCAGTTTTATTAGTTCGGTAAATATGTAAGAGTGCTGCAGTAATTAAATACAGTACTATAAAGAATTTAAATGCGAGATGTCACAATAAACCTACCTTTACTGCACAGTAATCAAAAAATCCAGTTTCTGAAAATATGGCCACTAAAAGCATCTACAGAAAAAGAAAGAAAGAAGGATGGAATTATTTACATTAAAAAAGTGAATAGTTTGGTTTGTTGCTTTAACAAGGAGTCCTGCATCTCTGCCACAATTTTGGTCCCGTTTTTGGAGAGGACAATAGCTGTACATCAGAATGCCATGCATCAGAAGTCAGATTTCTATTCCTGGCATTTATGATAAAATGTACATCTGTGCAGTAGGACTGTGGTCCTATTTCAGGATGCAAGGGGTACAAGGCCTCTCTACAGGTGTGAATTTCATTCCTAATTATTTGGTAGGCACCACACGTTACAAATATCTCTGCCCTTCTCCCTAATCAAAAGTGGCCATTAGTTTACAATTGTTTTCTTGAGCAGTGCTCTGTAGAGTCCAGAAGACATCAACTCCCTAAGATTATTTACATTTTTCCATATTTCTGGGAGATTGCCTGGTGCCCCAGTCTTTTTGGATGCAGGAAGTCACTAAAATTCATAGATGGCAACAGATGTACATGGCAGTGGATTTTGTCTATTTATGACACCAGAGCATATTTCAGTCACAAAAGGACAATATAGATTAATAGGAGCAGAGGTGGGCAAATAATTGATACATTATTATAGTCTAGCCAGGTATATGCTTTTATCCAATTGCTCATTCAGGCTCACAACAAAGCACTGATTAGGACAAAGGAAATCACTTTCTCTAGCCGAGTATGTTTGAGGAAAGTATAGTGTAAAAAAAATTAACAAGTGGAATGAGAGAGCTCTCCAAAGTTTGTTTTTTTCACCAACAGAAGTTGGTCCAATTAAAAGTATTACCCATCTTGTCTTCGTGATAACACTTGGTACATATGCAGGCTTTTTCACTTATAGATCTCAAAGGTTCTTTCAATGGGAAGTGTGTTATCACTAAAGATGGGCACAAAAAATTTGATCAATCATTTATTTGTCCCAAAATTCAGTTTTGGTTGACCCAAAATTATTTGTGACTGTCTCACAAATGTTCTTCAGGGGCAGAAGTGATGGCTCCTGCTGTTCTCCTCATAACTTTTAGCCCAATGGTTATGGCTCTGGGAGACCAAGGTTCAAATCCTCCCAAGCTATAGGGTCATTCTCACGCTCTTTCCCTGGCTCAATGACTACTCATTGCCATTAATAATACTGAGCATAGTCACTGGGCCAGGGAAAGTGAGTGAGATTCTATAGACTGGTGGTTAGGTAAGAACACTTACCTAAAATGAGTGAGACCCAAGTTTAAGTCCTATGTATATTTAATTATTTATACAAAGTAGAACAGCTGAAATAAGAGATTGAGAGCCCCACATCTGAGTATCCCATAGCCCAGGGGCTAGGCTGTTCTCCAGCAAAGTGGAACACCCATTTTCACATCAGGCAGAGAGAGAAATTGAACTTGTCTCTACAACATCAAAGGTGAGTGCCCTAAACTCTGGGCTAAAGGATATTAGGAGCTCTTGTCCTTTAAAATGTTAATTTTGGGGACAAATTCACCAATATTTTTGTGCAATTTTCTTATTTGTTTTGGATCAAATCTTTTTTTCCCAATTTTTCAGAGCTGCCAGCAAGCCAAAAAATACCATGAAGAGCTCTGCCCTTCTGACTTGAAGAAGAGTTCTGTGCAAGCTCAAAAGTTCGTCTCTCGCAACAACAGAAGTTGGTCCAATAAAGGAAATTCTATTCCACCTTAACTCAGCAAACCAAAAAAATCAGTTATTTATACAGTTTTAGTTATCACCTCCATTTTATGAGGGGAAGAAACAGAGACCAACATTTTCCAAAGTGCCTCATTTTTCTCCACGTTTTTGAGTGCCTCCAGTTTTTAAACACTCTAAAGAAGCCAAATTTTCAACATAGCAGCTCTCAGTTAAAAGGATGTTAATAAAAAGAAATGACTAGACATTGACTACAATTATTCCAGCACTTTCAGAGCAGAAGTTACATTTTCATTACCATTCCAAACAACAGCGCCAGAGTTTCATAATCAATCCACTCCACCACTTTGACCATGCTTGGTCTCTGCAAATCAAATAATACAATTATCAGTTAATCCTGTGGATCACTTAACTAGTGATTAGCTATGGAACTGAAAATTCCACTTAATTGGTGAACTATTTAAATAAGCTGTGATAGAAATTAATTAGTGTTTCTGCAATGTACCCAAAGGGGGCTCTTTTCTATTATCTCTGAAAAATGCTGACAGCCTGAAAGGCTCGTTATCTAGCACCTATATTTGGTGTTTAGTTTGTTTGTTTCTCTTGTACAGAAATAAATTAAAACTGGTTTATAAACTGCATTTCACTTCACTTTCTGCTAACGACTAGGACAATTCACCTTCACCTGTGGACAAATTGGAGGGAATTCAGAGATGAGTAGTCATAAGGATATGTGCAAAGATTGAAAGAACTAGTAAGTACATATAGTTTTGCTAATTGTCAATTAAGGAACATGGGGGAAGATAAAAATATTAGGAAGGTGTAAACACCACTGAGGGAGTGTTATCCATTATGGTGGCCCCAAGGCAGCATAACCAGTAGATATGGTTGTTTTGGCTCTATAGGAAACCTAATATAGCTGAACATGTCAAAATTGTGAGGGATAAAGGTATCAGTTTTCAGATGGAACCAAGGAGCTCTGATATACCTTACAACATTAATTTTTTTCCAGGTTAGAGTATTGTGATCTCCTCTTGCTATTTTGGAAAAATAGCTTTAAGGGATTTATTACAAATTAATAAAAGCAAACCTGAAATTAAGTAAACTTCTAACTAACCCTATTACATCTTTTACTAGACTATTTAAGGATTGAACAGCACAATTGTTAAATCAAAATCAATTGGAATTGAACTACTAAATCAACAAATTGACAATAATGGAATAGAATTAACAACTGACCAGGTCATAGGATGAAAACAGTTAAGACTTAAATCATGGCATTGATATAATATGTGACCCATTCTTGTACAAATGTAAGGTGTCAGTCTGCTTTTAAGCTCCAGAACCAGACCTCATTAAAGTTGCCACTTACTGAATGACTTCTACCTTGTCTTTCTACAATTAACCCTTTCCTCACCTGATCTCCTTCTCTATGATGCAAAGTGATCAACACCCCATAATTTCCCTTCTGGGGACAGATACTCTTTTATAACCCAATTGGAATGAAGCAATTAGGTTAGGATTTCCTGTAGATTTAGAATAAGCACACGCTATTTCTTTGACATATACATACATGCTCTTTTGTTCATACTTTTGAAATGTTTGGAGAAAAATCAATACAAGTACCAAGCATCCTTGCCAGGCAGATTAAAAAAGGGAACAAAACTGAAAAATGTTACTTATGCATTTCTACTCTACAGACCTTAGAGTGGCACAGCTGTACTCCTGCAGCTGCACCGCTGTAAGGTCTTCTGTGTAGCAGTTCTAGGACAATGAGCAGGGGTAGCTATGTCGATGGAAGAGCATCTCCAGCTGACATAGGGTTATCAGGCGCGTTTGTCAATTAAACATACGTCAGACAGGCAGATTTTTTTCTACACCCCCGTCCAACGAAAGTTTTACTGACAAAACTGCTAGTGTAGATACAGCCTTAGAGAAAAATAATAATTCTTTAGCTTGCTTATCTTTGGAGTATTAGCATCAAGACTTCAGAACAGGGACCAGAGGTGATGCCATCTCTGGTCTCAGTATCTTTGATTGGCTGGTGGGCTCCCTTGGGCACTTGGTTGGTCAGATGTTGTCAGCATGTGGCAGCCCTTCCTGGTGTTATGATGGGTCAGGAAGGATCACACCTTCTTTGGTTCACCTAGACCTTTAAGATTGTGATTCTAGTTTGCTCCATTCAACATCGCTGCCCTGGAGAGCTTCCAAGCAAATCAGATGTTACAAGTCTCATAGCCCAAAAATATGGTCCAATCAGAGTTGAGGGATAATCAGGTTGACCTTTCTTTATTTGGGAAGCACTAACTCTTACTGGCAATATGCATCATTGAACCACAGGAACAGATCCTTCCAAGAACATGAAAAACATGGGATCAGGAGGCAATGACTCCACAGATGCAGTTATAGGACCCCGTCCTCTAGGGGGAGCTACAGATGGCCAAACTCCTCTAATCTTCTGTATATGCTCGATGTGTTCAGTAACCTAATGGCCTGTAGGGTCTGTTACATCATTCAGACTTCCAGTCAGACCTTCATTCTCTCAGTAAAAATTAGGGAACTATGGGATTTGCATAGCCTGATGAAGTAAAAAGATTATCCCTTAGCAAAAGTGCTAGCTCCAGCGTTATTAATAGAAACCTTACATAGCTAGAAAAATTTAAGAGTTTGCGGAACCTAAGAAAATTGAAGGTTAGATTTGGCCCCACCTAGGCCCATTTACATCACACAGTATTAGAGTAAATCTGAATGAAGTTGAAAATGATTGTATTCAAGTTCCTGCAAAATCAGAATATCATACCATTAAATTGGCCTTGCTCTCTTTTCCCATCTGCAGCCAACACCACATCTCTCTTTCATGGCCCCAAGAACAGGAATTTACATTGTACACAAATACTACTCTTGCAGCATTTTATGTCCCATAAATGCTGCTGCACCACAGGACCATTTTCACAGGTATACGTATATGGGGATTTATGATACAATATACAGAAATAAACTAAATACTTGAAATGTTGCAACTTACCTCACCAACCATAGCTAATGCAGCTAAAGCTGCCAACGAACCCAACATAGCTGCTAGGGTTCTGTGAACAATCTGTAACAAAATGGAAAAAAAAATATTGAAGACTATTGTATATCTGTTTAGGCCTCCTCCACACCTAAAAAACAGGTCAACCTAGCTATGTCCCACTAGACTGGGTTACCTAGGGAGGTGGTGGAATCTCCATCCTTAGAGGTTTTTAAGGACTGGCTTGACAAAACCCTGGCTGGCATGATTTAGTTGGAGTTGGTCCTGCGTTGAGCAGAGGGTTAGACTAGATGACCTCTTGAGGTCTCTTCCAACCCTCAGATTCTATGATTCTATACTTCTATGATTCATGGGTGTGAAAAATTCACAGCCCTGAAAGACAGAGTTAAGCCAACATAAGCTCTGGTATAGACATCAGTAGGCCAACAGAAGAATTATTTCATCAACCCTAGCTTCTCCAAGGGATTGATTTACTACAGCAAAAGAAAACCCCTTCTGTCATTGTAACAAGGGTCTACACTAGAGCAAAACAGCTGCAGCGCCACAGTTGTGTCACTGTCACACTTGTCGCTTAAACATAGCCTTATTCTGAAAGCAAATAAAACACCCTTGACTTCTTTCTGCTTTTGCAATTACTGCCCCATCACCATCTCATTCTCCACTATGACTGGCAGGAGGAGGAAAATTCCATTTCACTGCAATGTTTGTCATTTGTTTTGCAGTGGAACAAAAACATAGCTGACTGTGGATGGGTGGTATTGTCCTGGGATGTGTGAGACACAGGTTAAAGTCCCTGATCTACCTGATTCAGAGCAGAGTTTTTCACTCAAACCTAGGTTTCCTACCTCTCAGGCCAGGACCCTCAGCATCCATCTATAAACACAGACACACACATTCCCAACAGAAGTTTCATGGAAACATCTGCATCTCTACAAACTATTCCAGCTTTAGCAAAACAGCATATTTTGGTGAAAACATTCCAACCAACTCTATTCTCCACTCCTTAGCTCCTTGAATGAGTCGTATGTAACAGCTGGCCTGACATCTTCCCCTCTAATGGCCCACTGGATCTCCTCCAAATCATTTAGCTATCTTCACTCTCCTGAATCTGCTCTCATCAGTGTCCATAGCTCCCTGCCTGGCACAGCCTCTGGGGCTCTTCTCCATCCTCATTATCTGTGAATTTTCTGTAAATCCCTGTGCCAGGACCCTCTCTCTCTTTCCTAGCCTCACTTCTGAAGCTCTGCACCCTGCTGGTTTTCTTTTTACCTCTCAGGTCACTCTTTCCGCATCTCCTCTGATAGTTATTTCTTCTCCTTTCTGGCAGTGGCCTACAAGGCTCTATCCTAAATCCTCTCCTCACTTCTCTTCCCTCTACTCCTTACCCCATCTGCTCAGATAGCTTCAGTTCTCATATCCTCCTTTCAGTTCCTATGCAAAGAGCATGTTCCTGCATCAGATTATCTCCTGTCCTAGCTACAGCAACTTCCTTTTTTCTGGTCTTCCCAGATCAGTGCTCCCAGGAGAGCAGTACTGGAGGAGGAAGGTGATGGGCATAGAAGTATTGTGGGACAGATCTGTGTTTCCATCCCTGCTGACTATTCTTTAGCAAGTTCAAGCTCAAGCCATGCAGGGCTGCATTGCGCTGGGGGCAGAGATGGGAGCAGGACCCAGAGGGGCAGGAGTAGTTGCTGTGGAATCCAGGAGCAAGTCAGGGAACAGATTGATCAGGCCAAACCTCAATAGCTCGCCTTGCTCTACATTTAGGTAACCTACCCATAATGCCCCTCCTATCCCTGTCCCCTAGCTGCTCACTGCCCAGAGGGAGCTGAATGGGATGAGGGTGCAGGGCCACATGGGGATCGGGAAGCTGAGTGGATGTGCAGGGATACATGAGGACAGGAGCAAGGGGATGCATGGCTATATGGGGGTGGAAGGAGATGGCAGAGTGGGGGTGCAGAGCCATATGAGCTTGGGGGTTCAGGGCCCCATGGGGACAGGGAAGATGCACCTGACTGAATGGGAGAGGCTAGTGGTCATCCAGGGTCTGCATGGGGCAGGTTTCCCAACTCCCTAACAATCCCTACCCCCACAAAAAAAAAACTGTTCCATACTTCTCCCACCCCAGCCAACAACTCTCCAAGTTCAAACCTAGGCTCGTTCCTAGCAATTACTTCCCTCTTTCGCAGCTCCTCCATGACTCCTGGTAAGTCTTTGCACTGCTTTTGAGAGGTGTGGGGAATGTGGTTATGTAATGTAGTTTAAGAGAATTATTACTCAAAGTTCTGTACTAATATGCCTAGTGAGAAATCTATTTGTCAAAAAACATTTCCTGAATCTTGTCTGTTGTCTGTATTGTTACAGATGTTTTGAAATAAATTACCAAAATAATTGAAACTGGTGCAATTATATTGTGTTATTTTGACAAATAAAATATGCATAATTTTTAAATCGTGTGCAGAATTTTTAAATTTTTGGCACAGAATTCCCCTAGGAGTAATTTAGGTTTTACAGTGCACTTTTGCCTCCCTATTCATAATGTGCTTCCACTACCTCTGCATTGCCCTCTACTCTATCTGAAATCAGCAGCTAAAAGCATTTTCCTTGCCCACTGCTTAGACCATGTCACTCCTCTTCACTGACCTTCTGGAACAGTAGTCTTGAATACCTATCATACACAATAGACATTCAGATAACTATCAAACACACATGGCCCACCGTATCTTAGACTTTGAGAATATTATCCCATTTTGACCTGATTGACTAGTCTGAACTCAGGATCCTGAGGATGTTTTGGTAGGAGAGTAGAAATTGATGATGGGATTTGGCATTTTCTTTGATTCAGCATTGTTTATTTATAAGGCATATACAAAGTTCTGCTTCTCCAAGTGCAGGAAGAACAAACAATAATGGATAACTTCTTTGCTTACAGCCCCAAGCCTCTTTAGCTAGCATTTAACCCAGAAGCCCCCTCTATCTCTAGCTTCTTCCAGGGTCATACACTGTGCTTGTCCAGGCCGTGTCTCTGTCTCACCCAGTCTGCCTTTCTCCTCCTCTATCCTTCGCATGCACACGCGCACACACACTTCATTATTCAGAGCCCCATCCCTGCATTTTAAAATCCTTGGGTTACATGATTCAGCCTTTACTCGGTGTTTCAATATGCTTGGCTTTCAGTGCTGCTGCCTTTATTTCAGCTACCTAAATACAATAGCTTCTTTATATTTATTCTGAATGAAAGGCAGCAGCCACAGCCACACCTGAGCCAGAGCAATGTTCAGTCCAATCCATAACAAATACAATATTTTGAAATACATTACACTTTCAGAGCATCTTTCATCCAAGGTTTTCAAAGCCCTTTTACAGACTTTAGGCCTGTTAACAGTGTTATTCTATCCAATTTACAGATAAGCAGGCACAGATCTGCTAAGTGCCATGTCCAAAATCTCAAAATAGATCAGTAGCAGAGCTGGAAAATAGGACCCCAGTGTCTTCTTTGGCGCACTAGACAACAACTCTACAAATACTCTTGTATAGTAATGCAATAAGATGATATTAGAAAAGCACTCATTGAAAGAAAGAGTCACCATGTGTCTAATGACTTTATTGCACTGATTAAATATTTAAAGAGGAAATATTAAAATATATTATGTCCTAATAAAAGATGTGTTTTTTACTGCCAAAGCTGGTTGACAATTATTTAATCTACAATGTCTAGGATGCTGGGAATAATTAAGAAGGGAATAGATAATAGGAAAGAAAATATGTTGCCTCTATATAAATCCAGGTACACCCCTATCTTGAATACTGAAGATCTGATCACCCCATCTCAAAAAAGATATATTGGAACTAGAAAAGGTTCAGAAAAGGGCAACAAAATTGATAAGGTCTATGGAACATCTTCTGTATGAGGAGAGATTAATAAAACTGGGATTTTTCAGGTTGGAAAAGAGATGACTAAAGGGAGATATGATTGAGGTCTATAAAATCATGAATGGAGTAGAGAAAGTAGATAAGGAAGTGTTTTTTACTCCTTCTCATAACACAAGAACTAGGGGGTCACCAAATGAAATTAATAGGCAACAGGTTTAAAACAAGTACAATGAAGCATTTCTTCACACAATGCACAGTCAACCTGTGGAACTCCTTGCCAGAGGATGTTGTGAAAGCCAACACCATAACAGGGTTCAAAAAAGAGCTTGATAAATTCATGGAGGACAGGTCCACCATCGGCTATTAGCCAGGATGGATAGGGATGGTGTACCTTGTCTCTGTTTGCAAGAAGGTGGGAATCAATGACAGGGGATGATCACTTGATGTTTAACCATTCTGTTCATTCCCTCTGGGGCACCTGGCATTTAGCCATTTTGGCTGCTGCCCTGTTGAAAAGGAAGTGGGGTTAAATTTTTAAGCAATGGGGAAAGTGTGTTTTCAGAAGTTTGGTTGGTTGGTTTTTTTATTATTATTCCTTGTTTCTATAACGAAGTTGTCTTTTAATCTGTGGAATTTTAATGTACTCCTTATTGTGTAAATTGTGTTGACTGATTTCTTCATCTCACATCATACACATACTCAGAAATAGAGGTTACGAGGGCATGGGGGTGATTTTATCTCAAGTTCTGCAGGAAGGATAGAGAGCTTTCCTGTAAAAATGGAGTCATCACTCAACTTCTTCATCCTAATGAGTTTCCAAGAGATATAAGTACAGTAAAACCTCCATTTAACGGACTAATTCGGGCGAGGGGGTGTCCGTTAAATCAAAAAGTCCGTTATTTAATAATAATAAAAAAATGAGCTGTCGGAGCAGCAGCCCGCCCACCACAGGGCCGGGGCGACAGGTCCGCAGCCCGCCCGCTGCCTGGACCCGGGCGGCAGCCGGGAGCCGGCAGCCAGCCCGCCCACTGCTGTGACCCGGGCGGCAGCCGGGAGCCGGCAGCCAGCCCACCCACTGCTGTGACCCGGGCGGCAGCCGGGAGCCGGCAGCCAGCCCACCCACTGCTGTGACCCGGGCGGCAGCCGGGAGCCGGCAGCCAGCCCGCCCACTGCTGTGACCCGGGAGGCAGCCGGGAGCCGGCAGCCAGCCCGCCAGAAATGGATCAGGAATGCATCAGACTTGCTCAGAAATTTTGTCCGTTGCATCCAGTCCGTTAAATCGAGGGTTTACTGTAATAGTATTTCCTAGACTCTCAACAATGACTATTCATGTACAAAACATATTGTCAATAGCTTGTCCACTGTGCAGACCTTCATTCCAGCAAACTATGAAGCAGAAGCAATACAATAATAATAAAATGTGTAAAATACATTTGTATGCTGTCTAAAATAAGATGCAATTATTCAATGGGTAGATTTTGAGTGACATAGCAAAGAGAAAATTTCTATTTAGGGTTTTTTTTTAATGCTACACTACTGATAAAACCCTTATGAACTGTTGTTAGGTCATACTGCTCTGATCTTTCAGTGCAGATATACTTTATACTCTCCATCAAAAAAATACATTTGAGAGAATTTAGTGCTTATGAAAGATAGTGACCTACAATGAAGGGTTTTTTTCCTCTTTTTATCAATCCCTTGATTCACCCCATCTGCGGCGTGTACTGTTTCTTTAAATCTGAATCAAGGTAGGAGTTTAGGTAAAAGCTCTGCAATGAGGCTCAGGGGGAGAGGACCAAATCCTCATCCCATTGACATCAAAAGGAGTTTTGCCATCACTCTTTGCAAAATGGACATTTTTTGGCAACAATTCTGGGTCAGTCAAAAACCTAATGTTTCCATCAAAATAAGTTTCAATGGAACATTTTCAAACAGCCCTAATAGGAATATAATACAACTAACAAGGAATTACAGTATATAATGGCATTTTTAAAATATAAATTTTAGAGACCTTCAGAGCTGCAAATAATAGTTAGAGCATTCACTCTCTCTGAGTTAGACAACAGTCTTTTGTGCCTGTGGCAAAGTAGACGAGGTCTGGAGGCCCCCTGACCCTCCCTCACCCTGCCACAGAATAGAGCAAAAGGAAGTCCTGTAGGCAGCCTAGACGGTCTGCAGAGGAAAAACTGATTAGAGGGGCTGATGGAGCAGCCAATCTGGGGCCAGAAGGGCCCTATGTAAGACAAGCAGCAGAGCAGAGAAAGCATTTGCTGTGGGGATCTTGAGCAGGGCTGGCTACAGGAATTTTGGGGCCCCGTACGGCAGATCGTACGGGGCCCCCTCCCCCGGTCTCCCGCCGCCCGCGGGGGTTCTCCCCCCCCCCGGCCGGTCTCCCGCCGCCCGCGGGGTTCCCCCCCCCGGTCTCCCGCCGCCCGCGGGCGCCCCCCCCCCCCCGCCAGTCTCCCGCCGCCCGCGGGGTCCCGTCCCCTCCAGCCGGTCTCCCGCCGCCCGCGGGCTTCCCCCCCCCCCGCCGGTCTCCTGCTGCCCGTGCCCCCCCCCCCCCCCGCCGGTCTCCTACCTCCCGCAGGCCCCAACCCCCGCATGCGCTGCAGCTGCGTGGCCCAGCCGGGAGAAGCAATGGGGGGCGGGGGAGGCTGCTGGGTGCCGGGGGAGGGGGCTGGTGAGCGCTGCAGCGGCTGCCCTAAGCCGCGCCTTGCTCACAGCCCCGGCGACAAGGGGGTACAGCAGCATACCGGGCCCCGGACTTCAGGGGCCCCCCCTGAAGTCCGGGGCCCGGTACAGCTGTACCCGTTGTACCCCCCTGTCGCCGGCCCTGATCTTGAGGAGTGAAATCCGGGTGATTGCCTGGCTGGAAGAGCAGCTGCACTATAGCAAGCTCACTGAAGACAGGATGGAAGCCCAGGGAAGGCTACTGAAGTACCTGGCTGGCGGGAGGAGCAGCAGGACCAGCAGAAGGTCCATGCAGGCAAGCTGAAGTCTAGGGGAAGTAAGCACAGAACCTTGCCAGGCCAGGGAGGGTACCGAGACTGGCCCCACTAGTCTGGATGAAGACTGAACCCAGGGACGCCTGCTGAAACATCACTAACTGAAGCTACTGGGATGGGCCATGGCTGGGTGGTTGAAGAAGGCAGTGCCTCTGGGAGAACCATTAGAGCTACAGCCCCATACCAGGGCCATGATAAGAACTTGGACCACATACCCTGGGAAAGGGAGACCATGTGGAGGCTCGACTGGAGGGCTCAGCTGCTGAAGACCCACTGAGGGGAGTGCTCATAAGAGGTGTGTGCCACCCTGATGTATGACCAAAAAACAAAAGCAGGCGCACACCCAACTAAGAAAAAGAGACAATCCATGAGAGTGGGTGCCGCATCGTGAAAAAGATCTGTGTTTGCAAGCACTACCAGCCAGAGAAAGGGGGCACTCATGAGAGGCAAGTGCCAACCCCATTTCAGTGCCATTGAAAATATCTCAAGATACTTGGGCATTATATCAGACTTTAGTTAATGATGTTGCTATACAGATATCACAACGTTTTGAATAGTTTTTGGACCTGATCCAAATTCTACTGAAGTCCCTGGAAAATGACTCCCATTGACTTCCATGTGCTTTGACCAGAACCTATTTTTCATTTGGACCCTGGTTTTCTAACACACAATATTCAGTGCAAATCTCTTTGCCGATTTGGGCCTAACTCTGTATCAGATATACTATTCCAAGTTGGAATTGTGTTCTGTTACAATGCAAAATACCAAAATGAGACTAAAGCCTAATTTTCCTCTCAGCTCTCTTTCTCACACACAAATGTTTTCTGTCAATCAAAAAAAAACTTTTTTTTATTTTACTTAAAATAGAACAATAATATCCCCCATTAGTTTAACATTTGACTTCTTTGAGGCATTCTTGGACCCTATTCATCCTCTGTTCTATAGAAATTTATGTTCCATGGGATCACTAACAATCTTAAGATTTAGAGACCTGCAGCCCTGAGCAAACTCCAGGAGACTCAGGCTCTGATTCTGGGCATTGCTCCGCCCGGCCCAGCCACCAGCATTCCCTGTGGCAGATTTTGCCCTTCAGGCCTCCAAAATGGTGCATAGCTTGGACATCATTGTGCAGCGACGTGCCACCATGACACACGGCCCAGGCTATAGAGCTGAGTGCACCTCCATAACACAGAGGAAAGACTACAGCTCTCCAACCCCACCCCATGTCACCCCAGGTGGTTGTTTGGGCACCTTTCGTTTTCTGATTTCTGTGGGTGCAATTGACCCCAATCAAGAACCACTAAAGCCACCCCTGTGTACTACTCATGCACACAGTTTATCAAGTCTTTTTGATAGACTGTAATGCTGCTTTTATGAAAATGAACAATTCTTCCAAAATTCAGAAGGCAAGTAAGTGCTTTATCTTTTAAAGGGGTAAAATGAGACGATTTAGAAGCCAGACTACATTATTCTAAAGCATTATTTTCCCAATTGAAATGTAGGGCATCCTGGCCTCTAAAACTTGCCTCTGACGATACTTGATAAATGATACACCATATCCAACATTTCCTTTCTCTTTATAATGGTGATAAATGGCAGCTGAAAGATGACTGTCAATGACTTTAGTGTAAAGCTTCAAATGCAGCTCAGTTCATCTCTCCACTTTTTATTCAGTGACGTATGTGTGCCTGTTGCATTAAAATATTTCTCTCTTAGTGAGGAATTCATTTGCATGTAATAAAAATGGCAATACTTCAACATTTGGATAGGAAACACCTCCAACAAACATCTATTTTGCTAAGGGTTTTATACTGCCACCCACCAGTGTAGTATTAAAACACCATGTAAAATTAATGCCATAATCCCTGTTTAAGAATAGCAGCCGTGTTAGTCTGTATCTGTAAACAATCCCCATTAAATCTCATGGAGTGTCTGCAGATAAAAGCTCTGTAAGGAGAAGGGGTTTGAGTTTTTAAATGATTGTTTACTTTTTTTGTCGTCAATAGGGGCTTAATGGGTAGAATGGGGCATCAGTGTTGTAAATAAAAAGCCCAAAGACTTTTTCAAAGAGGAAGAAAAAGATGGTGAAGACTCTGCATTTGCCTGATCTCCTCTGAAGGTTTGTTCCATCGCCAGATCCCCACGACCAACAACATGTCATCCTCTGCTCTCCTGGACTTTATCCTGCGCTTGTGATCGGCATCGTCACAGAAGACCATAGCCGTCACGGGGGTTCACAGGGAGAAATTCAGCGTATAAGGCAACAGGGGCTTGATCCATTAATTAATCTGAGAAGTAGGACTAAAGCTTTAATCTGGCCTCAGAACCTGACATGTGTAGAAACACAGGCAACCTGGCTTAATTATTTTCCCCTGAAGATTGTCAAGTACTAGGGCTGGTCTTCACTACCCACCAGATCGGCGGGTAGCGATCAATCTCTTGGCGATCGATTTCTCTCGTCTTGTGAAGACGCGAGAAATCGATCGCCCGCAGCTCCCCCGTCGACTCTGGAACTCCAGCTTGCCGGGAGGCGCAAACTGGAGTCGACGGGGGAGCGCGCCGCCGACTACCGCCGCCGTGAGGACGGCAGGTAAGTCAGCGGAAGATGCACAAACTTCAGCTACTTGATTCACGTAGCTGAAGTTGCGTATCTGCCGTCGATCCTCCCTCCCCCCCCCCCCAGTAGTGAGGACCAGCCCCTAGAGATGACCATTTGGGCTTTATTTAGCGAAGGTACAAAATGACCAAAGGTATGACACTTTGAATAGAAATGTTGAGCTAAATTCTGCCCCGCCAGAGATTTACCTCAAAGATGCACTTGGCTTCCTGGCTTCAGTGGTGTGGTATGGAAATTTGCTTCACTTCAATGTGTTGCCTGGCATGTTAATCGATGAAGAATGAGAGCCAACTGGACAGAAATATAGGGGATAGATCGGGGTGATCAAACATTTTGGCCCAAGGGCCATATCTGGGAATAGAAATTGTATTGCGGAGTATGAATACTCACAAAATTGGGATGAGGTGTGGGAGGGGGTGAGGGCTCCGGCTGGAGATGAGGAGTTTGTGGTGTAGGAGGGTGCTTTGGGCTGGGACCGAGGGGTTTAGAGGACCAGAGGGGGATAATGGCTGGGGCATGGGGTTGGGTTGTGGGAAGGGGAGCAGGCTCTGGCTGAAGGTGAGGAGACTGGAGTGGGGCTGGGGATGAGAGGTTTGGCATGCAGGAGGGTGCTCTGGGGTGTGACCAAGGGGTTTGGTGGATGGGAGGGGGATCAGGGCTGGGACAGGAGTTTGGGGCGTGGGTGCTCTGGCTGGAGGTGTGGGCTAGGGATGAGAGGTTTGGGGTGCAGGAGGGCACTCCAGGTGAAGATCTAGGGGTTTAGAGAGCAGAAGGGGGATCATGGCTGGGTCAGAGGGTTGAGGCACCGGGGGAAGGCTTAGGGGTGCAGGCTCCACGCAGCACTTCCCTCAAGCAGCTCCTGGAAGCAGCAGCACGTATACCTTATCCATCTCCAATGCTGAGGTGCAGCCAGGCAGCTCTGCACACTGCCCCATCCACAGGAACTGCCTCTGCGGGTCTCAGCCAATGGGAGATGCTGGGGTGGCGGCTGGGGAAGCAGCATACAGACCCCCTTGGCTTCCCCTATGCATAGGAGCCTGAGCGGGGCCATGCCACTGCTTCCAGGAGCCGTGTGGAGCAGCCCCCAACTCTGCTCCCCAGCAGGATTAAAAACCAGATTAAAAGGGCTGGTGGGCCAGATCCAGCCCGTGGGCTGTAGTTTGCCCACCTCGGTGTAGATTCTTTGCTGCGGCTGAGGTCTTCTGAGTGCAGCAGAAAGGAGAGCCAGGGGAGCCTCCGGGACCCAATTACAGCCACCTGATTGTCTGCTTGGCTCTGTCCCAGCCTGGAGGGCCATTATAACCAACACCAGCTGGTAATGGCTCTTCTGGGGCATTGTTCACAGCTGGGGATGGCATAACATATTTGGGTCATAATACCCTCCTCATTCCTGATATTCTTCTTACACCAGTTCTTCAGAGGAGAATGAGTGGTGTAAGAGCCAATTCCTCTGAGTTCTGCATCTACTCGTCTTCACCATTGGGGATTCCAAGGTGTGGGATTTCAATCATGTCCATTTCCTTTGTGCAAAACGGAGCGGGGAAAATTCACTGTCCCTGAATTATTTATTTATGCAGCAACTTCCACCACAGTAAGAGAGTCCTTGGGGGTAGGTTATCCAAAACAATAAGTGACAATGTGTAACTTGCCAGTGCATTCAATGGGTGCTCAAAAACAGCCTCTTTCCACTTTGCATGCTGAAGAAGAGAGAAGAATGTGGATACAGCAGGAATACGAGACGTAACTGGCCAGAGAAAGGGTGTGTGACCGAGCCTGTCCTGGAGCCACAAAACAACTAACAGGAAAAGTAATATCAACACTGATAATATATTTTCTGTATTTAATAATATGAATGTAATGCTGTCTATAGTTACCTGTACAAATAGTAATCTAAAATATGACATTTTTAATGCCAATGAAAAATTTTATAAAACAATAAAAGTGCAGATGGGATGTGCAAAAGTCAAAATATATTAAAATTTTGTCATATAAGCATGGAAAAGTATTGCATGCTTTTTTAAAAAAGACTGACCAATAGTTTCCTATTTGCAAAGAATTACATAGTAACTCTATTTTCCAGTAAAGATATTTAGTGGGACTACATGAGTGAGTAAAGACTGCATGTATAAGTAAGGGTTTGCGGGATCAGGGCTATGGTCTACATATTTTAGCATTCATATAAATTATTAAATGGTCCTATAAATATGGATAATCTGTACAGGTCTGTGCAAATTACATACTGCTTCATACATTCAATAAGCCTAATTATTGCAACACTTGTGGAAGGTTATCTTTGTGAACTGCAATGAATATTTTTAAATGACAACTTAGATTCTGTAGAAAATTGTACAACTCCCATAAAATAGCTGGTACAAACCCAAAGTAAAAATTCCACTGATTTATGACATCCAGACTTATATTCATTTCTACTCAAACTGTGCCAAATTATTTGCTCTGATTCAGTGTCAGTGGGGAAAGCTGTGGTACAGAAATCTGTGCCTGAAGGAAAATGACTAGAAGGTAGCAGTTTTGTCATTTCTCAATGCACTAATTAAAAATATATGATACTACTAGACAAGTTGTTCAACATAAATAGAAGGTGAATATAAATAATGTAATAGGATGACAAGAGTTTCATATATATAGTGGTCCATGTTTACCAAGCTGAGATGTTCACTCAGCCTAAGAAATTAAAGTTACTAAACTTCTTTATTTCATAGGAAAGATAACCCAAAAAAATGAAGTTTAAATAAATCAATTACACCAATTTATATTATTTTTTCACATTGCAAAGAACTTCTTAATATAGATTTTGAATATATTATCTAATGAATTTAGCCCTTTTTTCTGTTCACATATCTTCTGCAAATCATTTGTGAACCAAACATGATTTCTGAGAGTGTCCTCATTACTCAAACTATAAACAAGTATCTTGAATGAACAAATTTTTCAACCTTTGGATTTAACCTTCTCAATTTATATTCCTATCATTAGACATTTTAATGATCCTCTCAACTGCAGAAAACAAAGACCACCAACATTTCAAGCACTGAAAGTTACCATTAGTTAGTGAAATGATATGAAAGAATGTACAGATTTCAAACCCTCCACACTCCTGAACTTTAACAGAAATCAAATCACCTAGAGGTGAGCGTTTAGCCACACCTTCAGGTAAATTAGCTGTTATCTATGCTGAAGAGGAATGAAAAATGGAAATGTTGTTTTTCATTCAATTAAATTTGTTAAATGCTTTTTTTGCCCTCCCTGATGCATGGTTCCTCTCTTGACAGAATAACATATTATGCAAATTTGATTTTTTGCTCACAAATCTTTGTAAAAAGTTAACAATAAAATGACAAAATAATGGTAAAATAATGTGTGGTCAGCTGCGGTGTATTTTATGGACCTACAAGGAAAATTGGGAAAGGATCTTTGGTCACAACTAGAGGCTACAGAGCCTATGAAAGTCACATTTAACAAGTAGCTACTTTCTATAAATTGAGACTCTTGTCTTAATTAATGAGAAAATGAACTCAGGCAGACAAAGCTCAATGAGATGAGATGAGCTTCAGTAAATCCCTCTTCTAACTCAGCTGGGGTTATTAAGTTCTCTATAGAAAAGGGAGCCTTATGTAAATTCAGAAGGTCGATTATTTTCATGTGTTGATGTTATACCTGTGATATTTCAGCTACAGGCAAAATGTCCTGTATGACTAGACAGACTAAGGCAAGCATGTCTCAGTGTTGCTAAGAGTTGTTAGCTTGAAGGATATAGACCAGACTATTTCTGTGTGCTGATAAGGCCAAAGCGTTTGGTTATGGAGTTGAAAGACACTGTGGTTTTCATAACAGTCCCGCTTAAATCACTGAAAAAATCAGGTCAGTACACACAGTACACTAAAGATCAGCATTGGTTTGACGCTGCTCCCTCTGAGATGCATGGAAGTTGACTTCAATGAGAGCAGAATTAGGCCAATGCTAAGTAGTTCGGAAAATTCCATCCCTTAGGGCTATAAATACAATAGCCAGGGATATGACCCTGAAAAATACTAAGGAAAAGGTCTCGAGAATACAAGACTGGAAGGGAGTTCTTGTTTTTTGTCAAAGAAAAAAAAAAGAGTTCAATGAAATAGTCGACCATAATTTGCCCTGATTTCCTCATTGCCCATGGAGAAGTAAACTAGTGCTGCACTAAAAGTTGGCTCTGAGTAGCGTACATGGCCAACTGTTAGTTGAACATATGACAGTCAGCTGCCTTTGGAAGAATGGAAAGAGGAGTTGCCATGCAAAAAGTGTGTTCAGAATAACTGGGGGACATGACATATTCCTGATGTAACCTCCAGCCATGGGGAGCTCCTAAAGCTCGAAGGAGAAATTAAAGTAGCTGTCCCACCCCCACAACTCTCCAAGGAAAGCTCCTTGCTGCTGCTTCCCTGGATTCCTTCCTACCTAACATTTCTCAGGCCTTCTTCCCCACAACCACTTTAGGTTGACCCTTCTTTCAGGGTTAGGATCCTATGGCTTATTCTCCCTCTGGGCATCCTCCTACCACCTTACTGTTCTCAGAGAGCGATCGCAAACTCTCCCTGTAGCCCCCTTCTACTACAAACTTCCTCCCTTTATACTAACCAGCCTGCTCCTGCCCAGCTGGACTTCACAGTCAGGTATGTAACAATCTTGGGGTTCATTAAAGAACAAGCCAGTGAATGAGAAAGAAATACCGTATTTTTCGCCCTATAAGACGCACTTTTTCTTCCCCAAAACGGGGGGGAAAAAGTTGGTGCGTCTTATAGGGCGAATGCAAAAAAAAAAAAAAAAAAAAAAAAAAAAAAAGCGCCTCGCTCTCCCGTCCCCGCCGCGCGGGCGGGCTGCCGAGGTTCCCCCCTCCCCGCCGCGGGAGGGCTGCCGAGGTTCCCCCCTCCCCGCCGCGGGAGGGCTGCCGAGGTTCCCCCCTCCCCGCCGCGGGCGGGCTGCCGGGGTTCCCCCCTCCCCGCCGCGGGCGGGCTGCCGGGGTTCCCCCCTCCCCGCCGGACAAAAAAAAAAAAAAAAAAAAAGCGCCGACTCGCTCTCCCGTCCCCGCCGCGCGGGCGGGCTGCCGGGAGAGTCCCGGTTCCCCCCTCCCCGCCGCGGGCGCGCTCCCGGCAGCCCGCCCGCGGCGGGGAGGGGGGAACCTCGGCAGCCCGCCCGCGCGGCGGGGACGGGAGAGCGAGTCGGCGCTTTTTTTTTTTTTTTTTTTTTTTCCCCCGGATTTTTTATTTAAAAATGAGGGGGCGTCTTATAGGACGGAGCGTCCTATAAGACGAAAAATACGGTAAATCTTTAATAAAAGAAACTGGAAAGCATCTTTGTTGAACTGCTGCACACAGTCATGTGGTGTTCCCCACCCACACCACCAAGGCACATCTCCAAATTCCCACATTCACAACACAGTCTGACGGCATGCCAACTCACCCCTGCGGTGCCTCCTGCTGGCCGTCTGGGAATTAGCTCTTTTTATTAGCTCCGGAGCATCTTCTGCAGGCCAGTGTCTCGCTGTCCACTGGCCCCCATGTTCCTCTCGGACCCTGGTGTCCTTTTATCTGGGGTGCCGCCCCCTGGCAATACTCCACAGATCTCTCTCTGGTTCTACCCTCCCCGGGGAAACCCCAACCATCTATCCCCATCTTGCCTCAGCCTAAGGCTACATCATCAAGCCCCCGCTCCCTGGGACAGATTGCAGTGTAAAAGCCAGTCACAGGCAAGGGGGTTTTTTGGACCTGCTGCCTTTCCCTTCAGCCTAGTACCCTTTTCAGGCCTATCAGGCCCGGAGCCTGAGAGGTAACCCAGGCTGAGCTCCCCAACTCAGCCTGCCCCTTCCCAACACTGTTCCACCCTCAGTACCCTTTAGCTCTCAGGCAGCTAGGTCCAACTCCCTCCTCAGCTAGGGGGAGACTATTGCCAGCACCTGACCACATAAGTGCCAGCTGGGCCGTAATTGACCCAACCACAGCTGTGGCTGCTATTCCAGTCAGCCTCAACCCGCTCAAGAGCTGCTTTTACTCCTTTTATTTTAGAAGCGGGGTAGCCACCCTGCTACAGTCCCTTATGAGGGAGAGTCTCCAAATCACAATCTTTCATAAATATATTTCTACATCTTCCCTATTAAAGAAAAATGAATTAACTTTTATGTACATATATAAACAGTTAACTGTCGAATAACACATGCATTAAATTCTCAAGCCATCTAGTACATTTCCATAAACCCAATGTGTAAATCTACAGAGGAGAGGTTACCAACACATCATTCTTGAGTGAGTCTTTATCACTCACTTCACTCAAATACCCCTTATACAGGCAGGTTAGCCAGTCTCTGAATCTTAGAACATTTAATCTCCCACTCTGATCTTCTCAATATCAGCCTTTCATTAGAGTTTGAGTTGTTCTCTTGTTCCTGGACGAGTTCACCTTTGTGAGCTGGTGGTTAAAGAATCAGTCAAACAGGAAACACCAGAGTCCACCTCAGCTGTCAATGTGTTGGAATTTTCTGGAGTTGCTTGTAAATCCTCTTCAATTACATCAGAATGTGTCCCCCTGGTCTTTCTGAACTACATAAGACCTTGGATGTAGCTGTTCTTTAATGATAGAGTAAAAAAAGGGACAGGCGTCGTGGGGTACTGGGTGCCAATATAAAAAAAGTCCCAAAAAAATGGGACTGTCCCTTTAAAAAGGGGACGGATAGTCACCCTATTTAATGGTTCCTGTTTGGCCCCAAGTATTGGAGGTGTGATTCCTCAGCACACTCTATCACTTGGGTTAAGAGATGGAAGAGCACGGGCCCTTTTGTCAAAATAACATTTCCGCTTCCACTTCTGATTTTCTTTCAATCTTCCGCATGGTTTCATTGTTATGCGATTTCAGCAGGTTATCAGTAATTTCCTCCCATTAACAGCTGAGCTGGAGAAAAGCCATGCTTCCAAGCCAATAAAGCTTTGTACAAATCACCCCCACTGTCAAAAATATATACCTAGTAGCCCGTGCATGCCTGTCCGTATAGACCTTTCCGCAAATCCATTTGATGGGGGGTAATTTGGCCTTGCTGTTTTGTGATGAAAATCCCAAGCTATGGCAAATTGCCTGAAATCTGCACTGGAAAATTGCATCCCATTATTGCTAAAGACTTCATCTGGAATTCCATATCTGGGGAAGATTCCCTTCCTGCCAGCCAACTCTGACTAACTATTAGTACTGTGCAGTGTACAAATTTCTGGATACAGAGAATAATCATCATCTGTGGCTACTAAATAATCTTTTGATTGCCAGGTAAGTCAGTCAGCAGCTACTATCTCATAAGGCCTTTGTGGAGTTGCATGAGGACTCGGTGGCTCCGCCTGGTGTCATGGATTGTAATTCAAGGAGGAAAAGCAGTTCCCTACCATATTAGTGATGATGTGACTGATCCGCAGCCTCTACAGCACCTCTCCTCTTCATTGCTTGCACTTCTCAATCCCTAAGTGACCCTTGTGAATCTTTTGTAGCATTTCTTTTCAGAGACTCATTGGAATTACAACCCTACTGCCCTTGAAAATCATCCTATCGATCACAGTAAGTTCATATCTGCAGTTCCAATAGTGTCTTATGCTTGAACAGCAACTGCTTATTTCTTCAGGCTACCCTTTCATTATCACTTTTTTAAGGATTCCCAATGATTCATCTTTCTGTTTCCTCTCTCATTTGTTGCAGTTTCCTGTTAGCTATGGGAATTGAATTTATAATCAGATCTACACAGCCTTGCATCTCTCTTATATAGTCTACCCTGGCTTTGTGGGAGCAACTGCTCAGGAAAGTGCCTCTGTAGTGAACCTGAATTTATCAGGCACGTATGTCACAACCAAATCATACTTGCAGCTTTATCATCATTCTTTGAATCCTTTAACAGTCATTTATCGGTTTGCTAAATGAAACAGATCACAAGCCCCTGATAGTGTTAACTTCCACTGTCTGTTCATAAATATATTGATTGAATCCCTTCCAGGCAAACTATATCCCTAAAAGCTCCTTTTCGAACTATGCTTATCTGGTTTCTGCCTCAGTCATTGATTCAGATGCATATGCCACTGGTTGCCAACAATCCTCATACTTCTGTAAAATCACTAACCCAAACTGTAAAGCATCAGCTGAGATTTTAATAGGCATTCCTGGTGCATAGAACTTCAACTCTGGCTCTTCTATCAGTTATTGTTTTAAACCTTCCCATGATTCCTCCAGTTCTACACCCCAATACCATTCATTTTTATTCTCTAGACATTTTTTCAAAGCAGCTGTTTTTGGCAGATTAGGTATGATTTTTTTCAAGATAATTACCCATCCCCAGGAACTGTTCGACATCTTCCTTTGACTGGGGACGTGGCATCATTTCAATGGCTGAAATCTTCCTGATCAGATTTTATACCTTTTTTAGAAATAATGCCTCCAACAAAAGTCAGTTCTGGACCTCCTAAAACACAGTTCTCTCCTATTTTGAGTTTTGCAGCTCTAGCTGCATCCTGAACTTCCCAAAGTCTATGATCATGCTGCTTTCGTTGAGCCCCAAATGATGACGTGATCCATTGAGGAGTTAACAGCCATTAATACGTTCATAGTTCATATGTATGGTTTTCTGGCACACTTCTGGGGCTGAAGCTATGCCACAGGGTAAGTGTAAGAATCTAGATCTTTCAAATCGGGTATTAAATGGGCATCGTTTTGAGCTTTCTTCAGTTAATTTTAGCTGTCAAAAATCTGAGGATGCATCCAATTTACTGACATATTAAACATTTGAAAACTGAGCCATAATCTCTTCTCTGGTTGGCAGTTTGAAATGTTCTCTTTGTATAGCCTTGTTGAAGTCTCTGGGATCTACGCATGTGCGTAACTGGCCGTACTTTTCTCACAGTGACTAGGAAACTCATCCATTCTGTGGGCTCCTCTTTTTTTTGGGGGGGGGGGGGGTATTAATTGCATTGCTTCTATCCTTGCAAGCTCAGCCTTGAATTTATCATGGAGCGCAAATAGCACCTTTCTACATGGACGGATAACTGGAAGGACCTGCTTGTTGATCTGAATTGTGTTCACCCTGCAAGCAATCCAACCCTTGAAACAAGCTGTGATATTCCCGAAAGAGTGCCTCAAACCAGGTTCAGTATGATCTTGTAGTGAGCACACGTTTTGCCAGACTGAGTTTCTCACATGCAGCCAGGCCTAAAATTGGTGTCACCTCTTTTGATGCTACAATGAATAGGATCCTGTACATGGTGTTTTTATGGTTGATGCTAGCAGTGCACCTCCCCTTCACTTGTTTATTTGTTCCAGAATAACCAGTTACTTTTATTTTTGTTGCTCCCAGTTTTGGTCTTATTTTCAGTTCTCAATCTTGTTCAGACAGAATATTAAGCTGAGCTACTATGTCCCATTTCAGTGGAATCATTGTTCCGTTTACTCTCATCGGCAGTATCTAGTCTCTCTCATCAGGCTTGTTAGATCCCAGTACATCTATGAAACACTCCTCAACTAGGTGGTCTTTCACTGAATACACTTGACTTTTCTGCCTCTGAGATCTGGAGAATTTTGAAAAATTATTATTTTTCTCACATTTTTGACAGAGTTTCCCAAAGGCAACACACTGAGGCCATGCTGTGATCCACCCCTTCCACGTGACCATCTGTATCCACTCTTCTCCCCAGCAGTGGTTTTCATAGAGTAGTTGCACTCTTTGATTTGACCTAGTCTGGCTATGTTCTTTTGTACTTCGTACATGGATAACCTCTTCTGGTGAATTCAGTTCTTTGGCTTGTGTTTTCATAGTTTCTACTGCCCTGCAGATTTGGAGAACATTTTCTGAAGTTAAGTCTCCTTCACAGAGCAGTTTCTTTCTTAACACATTGTCTTTAATGTCACAAATGATTCTCTCTCTGACCAGAGACTCTGTCAGTTCACCAAAGTCACAGGTTTTATTGAATTTCCTTAATTCTCTGACATGTTGCTCTATGGTATCATCAGGTTTTTTGCATGTTTGTAAAAAAAAAATGTTTCTCAAAGGTTTCATTCCTTTTTGGCATGCAATGTTCCTCAAATTTAGTCAGTATTTTACTTAACTTCATGCTTTCACCTTCTTCAAACTTAAAGTTGTTATAAATATCCAATGCTTCCTCCCACACAACATGAAAAAAATAGATGACTTCACGTTATTATTTTTCTCCTTTGCTGATGCTAAATACAATTCAAATCTCTGAATTTTTTCCAGTTCTCTCTAACATTGCCTGACAATTGCAGACCAGATGGAGCTTGCAGCACATCCATTCTGGGCTTTTTTCCCCCCTTCTTAAGCTAGTCAAGCTACTATATTGCTCACCAAATATATGCAAAAGCCCCTGTGCAGGTTGCGCCACATGCTTCTCTGGTGTGTCCCTTTGTCTCTGCTTTCAAAGGAGTTAACTTCAAAATGACTGCAGATTCCTTCTCATTCAGCACCTCTGACACCATGTAAAGATCTTGGGGTTCATTAAATAATAAACCAGTGAATGAGAAAGGAATAAAACTTTAATAAAACAAACTGGAGAGCATCTCTGGTGAGCTGCTGCACACAGCCATGTAGGGTGACCAGATGTCCCGATTTTGTAGGGACAGTCCCGATTTTTGGGTCTTTTTCTTATATAGGCCCCTATTACCCCTCGCCCCCTGTCCCGATTTTTCATTCTTGCTGGTCACCCTACAGCGATACAGTGTTCCCCACTCCTGCCACCAGGGAACATCTCCAAATTCCCATATTCACAGCACAGTCCCTTATGAGGGAGCATTTCCAAATCACAATCTTTCATAAACATATCTCCACAAGTTAATGTGTTCTCCTTTTCGGTACAGTCAGGTAACATAATTGGCCTTTCAGGCCCACATTATCCCATTCAGGACCTGTGTGGGATACACATCCCATCACTCTCCCTCATTCATTCCCTTCCCCTCTTTTGTTCAAGGAAGAAATCATCTGAGGCCCAACAAAGATGATGAATGTTTTTTTCAGTTTGAAAGCTTATGTGTGGTGTGTACTCTAGCACCTTGTTAAAATTTTAAGACTTTATGGCTCTCTTTCCTCTTGGTTGCCGTAGGCAGCATGGAAGCTATACAGCTGCATTCAATTAAGCTAATTTAATGTTCTATTGCCTGTCTTGACCAGTTTTTAAAAAACACACAAATATGATAAGACACATACAAGGTAGGGCACACACACACTTCACATTCCTTCACAAATTCAGCAAGACAGTTCCAAAGGCACTAAAGACACAAAAATGGGCACTCTGAAAGCAGTTTTTAAGCTTGGTATTGAAAATATCACATCCCTATTATTAAAATATAAGGCGCTACCTAAGAGGAGTCTGAACCAAAGCATCTTTTATAGTTCACTATGTCACTTAATTCCTAGAAGAGCAAGCAGCACTATCCAGGTGGTAACATTCCTATCTAATGAATTCTTAATGTAGTACAATTTATATTTCATACAGTAGCATAACTGTACAGTCAAACCTAATTATGAGAAAGGAAAGGTTATTCAAAATAAGAAAAAACATCCCAACAAAACTCAACCATACAAAATATTTTAAATGATTTAAACAATTAGAGAGGTGATGCCAGGGATAGTACTATAGGGCCAATACTTAGGTTGAGTTAAAGGGGAAAAAAAAGAGTTAAGTTTTCTCCTGTTTGAGTTGGGTTGTTTTTTTTTTAATTTCAATTTAAAAAGTAATTTGATTTGGACTTTAAAAAATTTCTTACAGTAACAATAACCTTCTATGCCACCTTCACATGTCCTATGAGGCTGTTGTAAGATCTTACTTCATTTGCAATATTGCAGAAATTGCAGATTCCACAATATTAGGCTTCCACCACAAGTTAGTTTCAAATTAGCTTTTCACAGTTCACAATTTTGCATATGTTTTGAGGTCTGCAACACACACTTTTCCCCCACTAGTACATTAAATGATCTCGGAGAGTTTTGGGCAGGGCTGTCACCAGGGCAGGGTGAGTGGGGCAGACACCCAGGTTGCAAAGCCATGGGATGGGGAGGGGAAAATGGAGCAGTCAAATGATGAAAAAAATGGTATGGGGTAGAACGCTTCAGCAGGCAAGATATTACCTTCCTTCCGCGCTGATGTGTACAGTGGAGCCGCCTTTAGATCTGGGCACCCGGCCAGCAGCTGCCAGTCTCTGGCCACCCAGCTCTGAAGGCAGCACAAAAGTAAGAGTGGCAATTCATACTTGCTGCAGGTCTCTACCCCCACCAGGTTTCTCATCATTTTTCCAGCCCATTTCTCCACACTCCGCCCACACACCCCAGCTTTGCGCCCTGGGTTGCTGCCCCATTCACCCCACCCTGGTTACAGCTCTATACGTCACACCAAATTCTCCAGATATCAAAAATAAATTTGCAGACACAAAACAACAGTTGGGTGTTTATATTGTTCCAGCATTTTTTTCTTAAACAAATAGCTTTTCCAAGTTCCTGCTGTTAATAATTTTCCATGTCTTGTCCACACCTCAGCCACAATTATTTGACGATCACCCTGCAGTTCAGGTAGAGTCTTAGGCTAGTGGCAGCCAGTGACTAAAACGGCTCCCCATGCAAGATAGCACAGCCACAAGACAGTGATATCTTACGCTGACTAAAGTGGTTCCAAAGGGACTATTCTACCAGACAAGCATCCTTGCCTAAAAATTTCACTTCCTTGCCTGCAGCAAGCCCCTACCCACCCCTTGCACCACATTTACATCAGCCCACAGTGCTCCTTGTACCAGGAGAACATGTCAGATATTTACTGAGAGCAGCTTTACGGTTACTTTGATTTTTCTCCAGTAGTACTAGGTGTCCTTTCCAGGGCACAAGATCTGGCCTATGATTTCTAATCTGACACTGTCTTTAAAAGGCCAGACTTTGGGGCATGGATTTCATGTTTAAAATTCATCCTCACTGAATTCAAATCCATGCAGGTTCAGCATCTAGATCGGGGAGGGCAAACTACGGCCTGTGGGCCAGATCCAGCCCATCAGGGCTTTCAATCCGGCCCACAGGATCGCCAGACCCATGGTACAGTAGGGCTAAGGCAGGCTGCCTGTCTGCCCTGGTCCCACGCCGCTCCCGGAAACAGCCAGCACCACATGCCTGTGGCCCCTGTGGATGGGGGGGCAGAGGGCTCTGCGCGCTGCCCTCGCCTGAAGGCACCAACCCCCACAGCTGCCATTGGCCATGAATGGGGAACTGTGGCCAAAGGGAGCTTCAGTGTTGGTACCCTCAGGCAAGGGCAGCAGAGACACCTGCCCCACCCCACCCCCAGAAGCCACTGCCAGACATGTTAGCCACATCTGGGAGCAATAAGGGGCCAGGGCAGGTGAGGAGTCTGCCTTAGCCTCGCTGCACACCGTTGCCACCCCAGAGCCACTCGTGGTAAGTGGAGCCAGGCTGGAGCCTGCACCCCAAACTCCTCCTGCACCCTGAACCCTAATCCCCTGCCCTTAGCCCCCTCCTGCACTCCAACCCCGATGCACCCCACACCCTTCCTTCACCCCAATCCTCTGCCCTGAGCCCTCTCCTGCACCCCGCTCCTCTCCTGCACCGCAGCCCCCGCCACATCCCACACTGCAACCCCCTGCCCTGAGCCACCTTCTACACATCATGCCCCTCCCACACCCAATCCCTTTCCCTGAGCCCCTTCCTGTACCCCACACACCTCCCTCATCCCAGCTCCTTGCCCTGAGCCCCTTCCTGTACACCACAACCCCCTTCCATGCCCCGCACTCCCTCTCACACCCCAGCCCTACATTCATGGCCCTGCATACAATTTCCCCACCCAGGATGTGGCCCTTGGGCCAAAATGTTTGCCCACCCCAATCTAGACTAACTCTGCCTAGTGCCAGGTCTCTTGATCTGGTAGTTCTGGTACATGGATTCTTTTCTCTTCTTCCCCTGCTAACAACATTCTCAAGGACCAGGGATTAGCACAGCAACATAATGCTGTTTCCTCCAACCATATGGAGGGCTGGCAGGGCCAGTAGTTCACCATCTCAGAGAGGCTAAAGGAAAAAGGAATCACAAAGATTCTTCACTGAGAGGAGATGAGCAGCACTGATGATCTTCACTCCATTTCTTAACCAGACCAGGAGCTAACTATTGTAGCTATTCTCTTCCTCCTTATCTCACTAAAAACATAGAAATGGGAGCCAGAGTGAGACATCCCACTCCCAGCAAAGTCGGACCAGGAGAAGCCAAGGGAGATTCTCCTTTGTCCTTTCCAACAAAAGCTATGAATACTCCTCTCTCTCCTTACATAGTTGCCACCAGTCCTCTGGCAGAGTATGGAGGAATACTGTGATCTGCACTCTGCTACCGCCATTTTTAAACAATAACAATCAGTGGGATAAGAACCCATGATGAGTTCACTGATCTTTGGCCCCTAACTCCACCTGAGCACTGGGAAAAATCTCCCTCAACATCCGCATACCTAATTGAGACTATTCAAATCACTTGCTATTATGAATATTTGGCATATTAAGAATATATTTTATTCAGTTTCTCCATCTAAGTGTTGCATAAAAATTGACTCTACTTTGAGATCAAGAAATTAAACCTAACAGATGTATAATCACAATTTAAACTTATTTATAACATGACTATAATATGGAAGAAAATTGCACCTTTTTTCCCATTAAGTTAATAAAAATTGAGACCATAAATCTGTGTTTCATTAAGTAAGCTGCTGTAGGATTTTAAATCTCCACAATGCACGTCTCTATATTTTAATCAAACAATTCCATTACTCAATGTTACTCAAGAAGCTAGATTATTAAAATGTCATTTTAAAGATTATGGGAGGATTTTTTCTTAGGATTTCCTGTAAAATGGGATATGAAATTGAACCCCTGGTTCCTTTTATAAACAGAGTATTATGGGGGTTCTTAAAGAATTTTAAATGTGTGTTGATGTCATTTTTCTGCCATTAAAATTGATATGGTGTCCGCTTCTTACGTGTAATGAAATAACTAATGTCTTGTACTTTATTTTTAACTTTATAAAATGCTTTGTAAAACCGTTTAAAATGGCAATTTCATGTCTGTTTCTGTTTGGATATTTTGACATGATATTTAAGTAGTGTAAATAGTTACAAACTGTGGTTCTCTCTCTCTCTCTTAGATTTTAGTTTACAAAAAGAGAGAGGCTTTATTTAATATTGTACCAGGCAACTAATTATTCCTCCCTAATAATGATCTTCCCCCCTACATTAAATGCATCTACCACACACATTTTCCTATAGAGGTAAAACTAATTATTTGCCTAATATTAATATAATTTGCCTAATTCATATAAATCTTGAGTACCCAAGGACTAGGTATTAGGGTAGGGTGTAGTGTCTTCTTCCTCTGGAATCTAGATCACTGATTTTAAACCTTTTTTTTTTTTTTTACTTGTGGAACCCTAAAAAATTTTAATTGGAGGCGTGAACTTCTTTAGAAATCTTAGACAGAGTATGCGGACCCTCAGGAGTCCATGAACCACAAGTTGAAAACCATTGCTCTGGATCACCAGTTCACATCCAACCCAGTAGGCTGTTTGGTGGCCCGCATGAAGTAAGTTGGAATTCTCAGCCCACTCTCCAGATAACATCACTACTGGCATCCTTCTTGACAGTCTCAGAGAAAAAGCCAAAGAGCAAATGGCCATGAAGACTTTACTACCTCCTTTGATTCTGGAGATGGTAAGTCTGTGTTGAATTATATTTGTGGGACTGTGTAGAAAAGGTTTTCATTGACACTGCCCATGCTAAACGGAGAATTTCAGTTTCTAGTTCTATCAATCCAAAGCCCTTCATTAATCCTAAAATCATCTATACATATATAGAATATAATATACATGTATTTGGTAACCAAAATATTAGAAAATTGTGAAATACTAGTATATAAGGATAGAAGGACAAAAGTCAAAGATGTTTTGCCACCACAAAGTTGAAGGAATCAACAGGATCAGTATAGGATTCTATACATTAGTTTTACTGGCAGATGCTCTACCTCTAAAAATAACATTCTAGTGTTTATTGAATTTGAGTTAATGTGATAGAATTAATTATTTTAATTACAGAAATAGACACAAGGGTTAACTGAAAAGGAAACTGAAAGAAGAGTGGGTATAGAACAGAGATTGATCCAAAACCAAGACTCCTCAGTGAACAAAATGTAATAAGTTATCAGGATTTCACTGCACTTAGCATCAATTTTTCTGCTCGACTCTTTCAACTGGAAGTAGGACTTTGTCATATCTCTTTACTAAACCCTTACCCAGAAATTCTCTGAGTTTAAAGCATTTAGGATTTTCACTCAGAGGATTTTGTTATAGAGGGCGAACAATCTATGAGTTTGCCCTATATAAGCTTTATACAGGGTAAAACACATTTATTCAGGGTTTGACCCCATTGGGAGTTGAGCATCTGAGTGCCAGAGGCAAGAATACTTCTGCCTGCTTCCAGGCAAGCCCATAGCTCAGACCTGGCAGGGTACTGAAGTCCTGAGCTGTTTGGCCAGGAAAACTGAGGCAGGAGTAGCCTTGGCACATCGGGTGGCAGCTCCTAAGGGGGTTTCTGTGATCTCAACCCATCAGAATGGGAGTCACTGAAATCCAAATTCCAGGAAAGTCCAAGAGAATGACGGCAGCAGAGACTAGTGCACAAGGGTGAAGCCAGTCCTGCCATAGTTAATGAGCTGCTGCTGGTAGCAGAAGTTGGGGAAAAGACAACAAAGATAAATGTAAGATGCTACACTTAGGGAAGAGAAAAACAAGTGCAAAAATACAGAATGGAGTATAGATGCCTGGCAGCAGCACTGCTGAGAAGGTTCTGGGAGTTGTGTTGGATCACCATCTCAACATGAACCAGCAATGCCATGCTCTTGCAAAAAAAACAAGTGCAATTTTAGATTACATTAACAGAGGCATAGCATGCAAATCACAAGAAATGATAGTACTGCTCTACTCGGCCTAGTTAGGCCTCAGCTGGAGTACCTTGTCCAATATTGGCCACCGCTGTATAGAAAGGATGTAGAGGCAAGTGACAGATGATCAAAGGGATGGAATACAAGCCATATGAGCAAAAAGCTGAAGGAACTGGGTATGTTTAGTTTGAACAAGAGGAGATTAAGGGGGGTGACATGATAGCAGTCTTCAAATACTTGAAAGGCTGCCATTAAAAAGACGGAGGAAAGTTGTTCTCTCTTGTCACAGAGGGTAGGACAATAGGGAGTGAGGGTTCAAACTACACTGTAGCAGATTTAGATTAAATCTCAGGAAAAAATTCCTAACTGTAAGAACAGTAGGACTCTGGAACAGAATGCCTAGAGAAGTCATGGAAGCTCCTTCATTGGAGGTTTTCAAAAGGAGGCTAGATAGTCATCTGTATTGGAGGTTTAGACATAACAAATCCTGCATCTCTGCAAGAGGTTAAAATAGATTACCGTTGCAGTCCCTTCTAACCCTACAATTCTATGATTCTAAGAAAGGGCTATCAGAATAGGAGTGGATTCCAAGGAATGTGAGTTTTCCATAGAGGATCTGCTACAGAACATGACAAGCAGGAAAAAACTCTTACTTGGTGAGGAAAATAGCCTTCTGTTCAGACAGACAACTCAAAAGGGCACCAAGAAGGGATGGTTCCGAGTTTTCGAGATGCTTCTGATGTTTTGGATCTTTATCCAAACTTTCATCCAAGACAAAAACTGGACAAAGTTTGGGCTTCATTGGCCTCCCTCCCCATTTCAGAGCTCCCAGATCTGGGAATAAATTAATGTAACCATTTAAATGGCTAATCCTTGCGTAGCTGCTTCTTTCCAAACTTGGCTTTTCCTGTTCATATTAAATATTATTGGTCAGATGCAATATGTTACATAGTCTTTGAACAAAGGTAATTGATTCCCTTACACCATTTTTTCCTAAAGAAGTCCCTTGCTTTTTTTAAAAAAAGGCAAAAAATCAGAAGATAAATATTCTTCAGGTTCAAAGTGAATCAAAACATTAGGCTATAATGAATTAAACAAAGATCAGAGAATGGTAAATTGATAAATGGAAATGAGTCAAACAAAGGGAGTGTAAAATACAGAAAAATGAAAAGCAGCAGCAATGTAGAAAATGGAAAGTAGTGAAAGATTATCTCTGACACTGGGAATTGATTTCTCTGATAGCAAGAACAGAACAAGAGAGCACTAAGAACTGAGTAATCACTACTCTAGAAGCCACAGTTTTAAATACTTCATTTAAGTCACTGTTTATCATTTACGTCACTCACACTCTGCAAGTGATTCGTGGGGAGACCAGATAATCTTCATATTCTGTTGGAATGTTGATTATTGTCCCTTTTGATTTCTGTCATTTAAAAGTTTCTCTATTTGTCACGTTTGCCACTGGAACAAATACCATTTTGAAGGCAGCTAACTGCTGATACAATGAAAGACTTTACCATTTTGAAAACTCAGATAATAGAGGGGGAATAGTTACAATGGAAATATGACAAAAATAATTTTTCCAGTTTTTTATTGCTGTAGTTTTTTATCTACCCTTGAATCTGCAGAAATAGTTCCATTGAAGCATCTCAGGGTAGAATTTGTCCCTTAATATTTTAGCAAAAAAACAAAAAACAAAACCCAGCTATAATTATTTTAAATATTTCTCTTAGAAACAATAGGAACATACATGCATTTCCAGGCTTTATGGTCTAGTGTCTGCAGTCTCAGTCCCTGAAAGTTTTGTTGGCTGTTATGACTTATGAATTCTTCAGGAGTAGCCTTGCAAACATCTGCACTCAAAAAAGCCCCGTCACATACACATTCAAAACCTAATGTTTTTGCAATTGCTAAGTACGGCATACATTTTGGAGAATAAAAGCAGCATTTAAATGTATTAAGGTTATTTCAATTATGTGCTGCATATATAGATGCCTTTAAATCAAAATCCAGTATACCGTCACCTTTCACAGTTAGTGTATTGAGATAACACATCTATAAAGCCAGTTTTAGCCTCATAAAGAAACCTCCATTCCTGAAGTGAATAATCTACAGTTTTAACCCTCTGTCACATGGCATCTGTCGCTGTTATTGAACTTGGATTGGAAGAAATTATCCTGTTTAGCATTTTAATGGGTAACAGTATGAAAAAGTTTGTGATGATGGATAGGGAAGAATAATCAGCAAACCAGACATTGCCATTATGAGACACTCCATACATCTAATTCACCTCTCACCTGCACCAGTGAAAATCAATTGCAACTCAGTTGAAGTTCATGGACTTCAACCAGTATAAAAGTGGTGTAAATGTAGAAGGAATTATTTCCTATGTCTCATCTTTTAGCTACAGTATATTCATGTTGTTATTTACAAACCAAGGAAGACTTGTTGAATGGCAAAACACAAATCCTGTACCATTTCTCATGTGTCTACTATCTTGAGTCATGATACAAGATATTTGAGTTAAACTTGATATCTAGTAGCCTTGGAATAAATGTTTAAAGTTCTTCACTACTTGACTTCCCTCATATTAACTCAAATCCTCTCCTTCCTCCCTAAAGGATGCACAATTTCAAATTGTCATTGTTTTAAAAGTAAGTTTACTTTACTGTTTTACATGTATAAAAGATTTCTACTTTGTTCTGAGGTGTCTTAGAGAAGGGAATGACCAAAGTGACTTTTTAACTTGTGTGATTTATTTGCTTTTGACTTGAGATCTTATCCATCAAGTTTCAACCCAGGCTTTGTCTCACATCCAAGTTATAAAATATAATGGAAATACCACAAAAATCCTATAGAGAGAAATAGCCAAGAACTGCAAAATACTATGGAGACAGTTCATAATAACCTACTAGGATCAGTTGCCATTCATTCCAATTTCCTTTAACATATTTGGGAGTCTTGTTTGTGCCCTAAGCAATGTCTGATACTGGAAGGTTTCAGATTCAGTTTCAGAAGATATATTAACTGCCAAAAATGATACAAACGCAGACACACGACATGCATACATTGACTTACCTCCAATATGATAAGCACATAAACGCCTGCTAAGATGACTGATGCAATTGTTACTTGTGTCTCTATATTTGCATGAAGGTACTGATGCTTCATGGAGAGAGGAACAATTTCAGACTCCTGTAGGAAAGCTTGAATGTTTATGGAGATTGCATTACTGTAAGGAAAAAAAAGAAAAGTTCTGCTTTCTTACAGAATGAAATAGCAACTGTTGTACTTTTTTTTAATACTTTAAAATTGTTTCATTAGTTAAAATAAAAAATGTAAAGCAACTTTTATGACAGTTGAATACCAGATTGTAAATGCCATGTCATGGAATGTAACTTATGTCCAAGAAGTGGATAGCATGACTGTATTGTAATTACTTTTAAAAAATTAGAAAGTTTAAATTTTACAGACAGTCTGAAGAATTACAAAATGATGGAATTTAGTAGTTTTATTTAAAGAAAATAAAATATACATTTTCATAGCATTCAAGTCATCAGTTTACACAAATTTTTATTACACTTGGTTTCTGCCAACCTGTTAAGTATCTCAAAGATTCTAGTTGTGATAACTTGCTCATTTCGTCTTGTGTTTAAAGGTAGAGTCCAGTTGTATAAGATCTGCAAGAAATTCAATTTAATAACGCCAGTAATTAAAGATCAGTAAAAGTGATGCATGACTCTGTTCAATTTTTCTACACATTTTTATTTTGATGTCTACACAGTTGGGTCTAAATTCTGGTATACATCCAAGATGTATGGAGATCATTGACCAATGGAAACTGCAGTCAGAATCTGATCCTTTACATGGAGAAATGACTATAAAGAACTCAGGAAAAACAGCTTCTGCAACGTTATATAGTGCTGCACACTGCTATGTGAGTAAGTTATCTGAATGCACACTGGAGTGTGTATTTCAAATATGGGTGCAGAGATTCTCTCTCTTTTGAGTCAAAAGGAATTTAAAGAGACCAAGTCCAGTTAAAAATCATAGCCCAGATTCCCCATTCCTGCTTGTATCAGAGGAGCAGGACAAAGAATAAAGAAATCAGTCTTAAACAGTCACCTGGGGGTATCTTTGGAAAAGGAACCCCTGATGGCATAAAGTCAACATAGACAATTTTTCACTACTTACCCTCACCTCAGTGCCCTGGACAGTCCAGAGAAGTGTCGGGTTTCTGGAGAAAACTCTACTCTGGCTATCCCAAGCTAGCAGAAAGATCTCTCGGGGATTGTTATGATTAGTACAAATTATAGCATCCCTCCCATCAGTAAGAAAGGCTGATTTAACAGTATAATTACCTCAACAACAATGTGCCCAATGATATTACTTGACAAGCTAATGGACCTGCTTTTATTAACTTATACATAGTAACCATGAGTTTGTATGCAGTTACAATGCTGATTATTAAGATGTGATGCAACAACAAATCACAGGCCACCCATACACACAGAATCACCAAAAAAAATAGTCTGCAATCATGGTTATTTTTTAAACCAAGTTGATTCTTTTTATGTTCATGTATTACACATGCAAACACATTAACATACTTTATGGTACTCTGATTTGTCTCTCCCTTCAGTTAATCATCTAATATTTTATAAAATCTGTTTGCACAAGTGCAAAAAAGCATATTAAGTCTGTTTCTTCGTGTGCTGCTTTCCCCCAAAACCCTCACGCCAAATTTCACTAATTTGATTTCTTTTTAGATAAAAGTACTTCTATGTTAAGTGTCAGGTCAGAGGGAATTGTCCCAGAGCTTATTAAGTTCCAAAAAAAGGGGTTAAATGTAATGTTGTAAGGTCAAGATAAAATGCAATTTTATTATTTACTAATAACAACATAGCCAGTGCGGACATCAATGTACATTTCACAGCAAAAACAAAAATCTATGTAATGTTGATGGAGATAACCAGTATCAGTAAAAGAAAGGAATCTCAAAAAAAAAATAAAAGACGTAACACAAGATTTCCAAAAACAATGATATGAGAAAACCATAACCTGCGACTGACGCCTCCTTCTAGATCCAGGATCTTCTATCTGCCCAATTTGCACTACTATGTATTCCTCTGCCCGCCGATCAACCACATCTGCTGCAAAAGGTCCTCCTACTTCTAACTTCAGCAGGGCGGATTCATGAAAATCTGTAATATTCATAGCTGATGGAAAACTGTTAAGGGTTAAATTTCCAATGGTAATGATGTAGGATTACACATTATACTGAAACTTCTAGAGCAGCTGGGAACTGTGAATGTGGGAGGTAACTGTATCCTCGCTCCTTTCAGTTTAAATTAAAGGCCGTTTTGTTGCAGTAAACTTGCAACTAGATTGAAAAGGAAGTCAGTCTTGTCAGGAACTAACAAAAAACAACATTTCCACCAATTACAGGTGTCACGACCCACACCTCCTGAACCCAGGCCTGTAAGGGTCATGGGAAAAGTCACACCTCATGCTTCCTGCTCATTGCTTCTGCTTCCCCAGCTTGACTCCTGATATCTGACTTGGGCTTCCTAACCTCCAATTTGTCTCCTGCTTCTGACCTCCTGACCCAGCTGACCTTGACTCCTGTCTCATGACTGTGAACTCTGGCTTTTAGCACTAGCTCTGGCTGCCTACATCCCAACCATGACAACAGGCTCGAATGACACATTTGAAATCCCAGCTGCCCTCTTCAGCAGGAGGCATACGTTGACTTGGTCATCATGTGGGCCACTCAATAAAGATGTATATTCAATGTGCAGCCAATAAAACATTAGGATACATAAGGAACAGGATGAGAAATACTGAAAACAGTATGCTACCATGCTAATGTAACTAATCAGGAATTTTTCACAATTTCCCTTACGAATTTTCAGCACTGAGGCCATGGTTCAACAAAGCACATGTTTACATTTAAGCACATCATTAAATACTACTTAAATCATGGGACTTATGGAAGTGCTTAAGAGCGTGGCTGAAGTAGGGCCTTATCACCTGAGATTTAATGGGAGGCATTTTACAAAGATGTAAAAATGTTGCAACATTTTTTAGAAATGAATTGCAGCCAATGAATCTGTTTCCAGAAAGACGTTTCACTGCCCATAGTATTAAGAGCTTTCTTCAAGGAAAGAAAAAGAAAAAACACAACTTAGAATTTGTAAAGCACTCTTGCTAGTTTGAATACCTACAGGACAGCACTTTATCCCACTTTGAAATGATCTCTAGTGAAATAACTAAAGTTATCCAAGGTTGACCACACTCAGTGTTTTAATACAGAATGTTTGGGTTTGATATTTGAAGTTCCTACATCTTTATAAAGAATTCAAATGTTGCACACTCATTTGTGCTCAGCAGAAAGGCTGAATGAGCACGGACAGTGAACCACCCTCCTGTGCCAAAAAAAAAAATAATAGGTCTCTCCAGGTCAGGGTTATTCCTTACATAATGTTTTGTTTAACGTTTTGCATAATATTACGTGCATAATGAGGGAGCATGTACTTGGGTACCCTGATTTGTGGAGAGCAGACTGACGTCTCAGAGCTGTCAGAACATCTGTCACCTTTCCCAAGCAATGAATCACTCAAACATTTAGTTTTAATTTGTTTAAAAGGGATAATTACGCAAGATGATGAATTTTAAAAATGCAAAGCAACAATGAAGTCAACAGTCGTTTCTTTAAACAAACTCAAAAACAGGAAAATTCATATGCTGTCCCTAGCAAACTTGATATTACATTTCTCTACCACTTCTGCAGTTTTGCAGGGTGGCTTGCCGTTTCCAAAACCCGGTGCAATGGCACAAATCTTTATTGAAACCATATCAACAGCTCTAATGAGAGGCATTAATTATTGTCCTTCAAAAGTCTTGCTGACCTGTATTCATTAACCTAATGACTTGGGGAACCTTTGACAGCCATTATGTATGCCATTATGAGTGCAACCAATAATTTATTTCTACAAAAAAAGCTTCAGGTGCATATAATTACGACAGCTTCCTTCCACACAATACATCCAACATAAATCCTGTAATTATACAGATGACACATTCAGGAGCTACTAGAGAGGAAACAAAATGATAAGAAAAAGGAAAAAAATAATTTAAGGCAGGCACAGTGGTGCCTCCATACAAAATAGTTTCTTCCTACATAGCTTTATTTTTCATTTGTCACTGTTCAAACATGAAATCATAAGAAAAAGCCCTAGCAAGAAGGCCCTATATTTGATCACACATGAAACTTAATACCTTTCACAGGTCAAAACTGAGAAACTTAAATTGAAATCCCATTGGGGTTACCTTGTTCCAAACAATACTCAGAATCTCATCATTTTTCCCCTGTTGTGTCATAGCCTGTATCTAAGATACAATCTGTTCTCAAAACACTTCTGCTGTGGAAAACTACAGCCATGCTTCTATGAATCAAACTGGGATCATTTTCAAAGGTCTGATTTGAATGATGTCTTCTCATTTTAATGATTTCAACGTATTGCTAACTGGATTCATTTCAGAAGCTTATCAAAGCAGAGATGCCCAAAACATTTGCAAGGAAAGAGCCAACTTGCACTGAGCCTGGGTTCAAGGTTCATTATAGTCTGTGCACCTGGAGAGAGGAAGTTTTCCCAATAGGAAACTGGCAATTTTCTTTCCACCCAACAAGCCCCAAGACTCTTTCTTACTACAGCTCCCCCACTGCAAAGCACAGGAAAAAGGTGAGGGAGGTATGTAGGAGTTTTATGCGGTGGCTCCACAGATTCTCTGAATGAAGAGAGAATCCTCCCAGCCTCTTTCTGGTGGGGGCGCTAACAGGGGCCTTAGCCCCCCCCCCCCCTTACATAGGGCCCTGAAGACCCACCCTCAGCCAGGCCTGAAGCTGGAGCCAGGCCATGATAAAAGCTGCCCAGGGTGCCTGGGCCACCTTGGGGAGTCCCAATCCCTCCATCTGCCCTGAGCAGCATGCCCCGGGAGTGGGGACACAGTCTGGGGACTGCTCTCAACCAAGACAAGGGGAAGGTCCAGGGCTCCCGACAGCAGCACAGGTTCTTTTGGTGGCTCTTACCACAGCCTGGCTCTGACTTCTGGTCTGGCCAGGAAGGTGGGACCTCAGGGGGAAGAGGAGGAGCAGGGGGAGGGGCTACAGTTCTGGTGCCAGTAGCCTCCCCACTTCTACACAGGTTTTGGTGCTCCTGTGGGGGTCCCCAAATTGGCCGGTGCCCCTGGGCATGGGCCCCATGGGCCCATGTGTTAATCCACTGCTGAGCACACCAGGAATCCAGAAGAATCCTGGGAAGTACAGGAAATATTCTGATTCCTACTGCACCCACCCACCCACATCTACACACACACACACACACACATACACTTGTGATGGTTAGGAGTGCACAAAGACACAAGACATTCCATAATGCTTAGCAAAGTGCATCAGGAGACCTACAGGGTTCCAAAGTAACTGCATGCTAGGAACTCTGGGGTTTCACTTCGTAGCATATATAGTGGTTAGAGAAACCCTGAAACTTCCCTTGCTAACTCCCTCAGTCATATGATCAACTGACCCTCAGCTGAGCAAAGAATTGGATACAGCAGAAACCTGCTATGGGGAATCAGGCCTCTTGTCATCTCAAAAGAGACCCTGGATTGGAAGGGAGGCAACTTTCAATATTATCCTTTCCACAGAGATCAAAGATGGGGCAATGGCCATCAGTGTCCCCACCAAGAGGAGGAGTGGGGCCACAGACACCCATTATCTGGGTGCTCCTCTACAGGTGATACCATGGATGTTGGGGGAGGATGAAGGGCAGCTATGAGTAGGTTTCCTGGGGGATGAAGCAAAATGTTTCCTTGGAGACTTCAGTTTGTTAAAATTTACAGCTCTCTTTTTGTCTTATATTTGTACTATTAATGCATTAGGATTCAATCCTGCAGAGTGCTGGGCACTATGGCTCCAATCCAGCAAAGCACTTGGGGACATGCCTAACATTAAGCATATGCTTAAGTTCTTTGCTGGATCAGAGGTAGAGGGCTCAGCACTTTGCAGACAGTACAAATGAGTACAAGGGAACACTTAACATTTGTTCCGCAGCAGGAAATCTGAGACGTATGCGGATTAAACAGAGCTATGGCAATTAAAAAAAACCCAAAAAGGCAGACACAAAAGATTTTTAAAAAATCTTATTGTCTCTCTAGTCAGTGGCCAAGACTATTGTATCCAAGAACGGGAAGAGGGGTGGGATGGTTGGTGGTTGTTCAAGGAAAGGAAAACCCCTTTTTGATATTACTGATGAATATCTACCCACCAGTTCTTCATGGCATTGTGATTAAACGGTTTTACAATGACCTCTGCCTGCTCCATGACTGCAATAATTGCAGTGATCATTCAATCTGTGATTTCAAAATCATGTGCACCTTCAGCCATAATCACGATAACTAACATCTTCAACTGCTCTCTCTTTTTCTCTCTTTTCCTTCTCATTAGCTTCTATCTTTTTTTCCTCAATATCACCCCTCCCCCCATACACTGAAAAACTAAATAGTTTTGTTGAAAATCACTGACCAGAAACACTTTGGCCTCGTATCTTATTGGTCAACTTAAGAGATAGTTGTGAATTGCTCAGAACTTAGCCACAGGACGTACCTCAAATATTGCTAATATTTATACAGTGGTGGCACAAAGACACCAACCAAGTTGAGGCCTCACATGCTGGATATTGTATCAACACATGAGTAAATGGCACTCCTTGCTCCAGAGAGCTTACAATCTAAAAGACAAAACATAACAGGTGGATGAGACAAACAAATGGGTCAAGGAGGATGGACAAGAACCAGAAGTCAAGATATATGAAGAAAATTATAACTGCATTAGCATCCCAGGGACTTGGTGGGACAACTCCCAAGGTTCGAGTACCAGCAATGAGGGATATAGCTTGTTCTGAAAGGATAAGTATGGGGGGGAAAGGAGGTGGTGTTGCACTGTACATCAAGAATGTATACACTTGCTCTGAAATCCAAGGAGAAGTGCTGAGTCTGAGTGAGGATAACAAGGGGAAAGAACAGAGCGATGTTATGGTGGGGGTCTATTACAGACCATCAAATCACAAAGAGGAAGTGGATGATCCATTCTACAGGCAGGTAACAAGATTAGATAACACTCACGAGCTAGTATTAATGACAAATTTTAACTGAGATCCTGAGAAAGATCTGAGAGTTGTGGTGGATGACCACCTCAACAAGAGTCAGCAATAGGATGCTGTTGCAAAAAAAATATTCAGTTATAGGTTTCACAGCATGCAAGTCACAGGAAATGATAGTTCCTCTCTACTCAGCACTGGTTACACCTCAGCTAGGGTACTCTGTCCAATTTTGGTCACCACTCTGTAGAAAGGATATAGAGAAACTGGAAAGGATCCAGCAGCAAGTGACAAAGATGATCAAAGGGATGGAATGGCTGAAAGAACTGGGTATGTTTAGTTTGAAAAGGGGGAGATTAAAGGGGAAAATGACAGAGGTCTTCAGATACTTGAAAGGCTGCCATAATAAAGATGGAGAAAAATTGTTCTCTCTTGCCACAAAGGGCAGGTCAATGGGTTCAAATTACAGCATATTAGATTAACTCTCTGGAAAAGCTTCCTAACTGTAGGACAATGGAACAGACTGCCTCAGGAGGTTGTGGAAGCTTCTTCACTGGAGGTTTTCAAAAGGAGGCTAGATAGCCATCTATCTTGAATGGTTTAGACCAGGGGTGGGCAAATGTTTTGGCCCGATGGCATCGGGGTGCAAAACTGTATGGAGGTCCAGGTAGGGAATTCTGTGCTTCCCCAAACAGCCTGGGCCCCTCCCCTTTCTCTCCCCCTGGCTGCCCCCTCAGAACCTTGACCCACCCAAACCCCCTGCTCCTTGTCCGCTGACTGTCCCCTCCTGGGACTCTCCGCCCTTAACTGCCCTCTAGAACCCCACCCCCTATTCAACCCCCCTTGCTTCCCATCTGCCCTGACCCCTATCCACATGCCCACCCTGACAGGCCCCCCGGGACTCCCACGCCTATCCAACTGTCCCATTCCCTATCCCCTGACTGCTCCTTGGGAGTCCCTGACCCTTATCCAACCCCCCGCTTCCCACATCTTTATCATGCTGCTCAGAGCAGCAGAACTGGCAAGCCATGCTGCCACGCTGCCCACACAGTGAGCTGGGGCTATGGGGGTGGGGTAACAGCAGAGGAGGCCCCAGGGGTAGCCTGTCCTTCCAGGAGCTATGGGGCTGGGCAGGATGGTCCCATGGGCTGGATCTGGCCCACGGGCCGTAGTTTGCCCACCTCTGGTTTAAGATGCAACAAATCCTGCATCTTGGCAGGGGGTTTAGATTAGATGACCATTATGAACCCCTCTAACGCTACAATTGTATGATTCTAGTATGCAGTGTGTAGGTAACAAAAATAATAATAAGATGTGCTCAATTCTTAGCCAGTCGGGGGCAGTGATCACAACTCACCACCTGCCTTGTCATTATTAGAGTGCAGTTACAAAACAGGCGATTTGAAGGTCAAAGAAATGGCATTACGGAGTCTGACTGGGAATTTCTTCAATGTACGGCAGGCACTGACAAGAGAAAGTACAAAGGTACTTAAGGGGGAAGTGGAGAAGCAAGTAATCAAGGCTGCTATCATCGGCAAAGCAAAGGTGGAAGTTAACAGCTCGATAAGGTACATGCGAGTTCTTCTGGAAAAGAAGTGGCTCAAAGCTTGGAAGAAATTGAAGGAATCTCAGAACTGTAATGCAAAGATAGGTATAAAAAGTTATTATCTGCAACACTTTTCTTATAGGAACCAAACATTTCTAGTTAAGGAGAGAAGCATTCAGCTAAGGATAATTGTAATAGGTGAGGCAAGGTAAATAAGTACTATGTCAAAGAAACACAGACTCTTCTTTAAAGGAGGTGGCGACTATATGTGGTTGGATTGCACAATACCTCTTTAGCATACAAGAATCCCAATTACTTTTTTCATTTCAGATGCCCTCGTTCTATTATGGTGCATTGATTTGCTCCAGACCTCTGTTTCTCGATTGCCTGTACAACGTAACATTTTGTATAGATTAGGGCAAACGTTATTAGAAACACAGCATGAAGAGAAGCACAGTAATGAATGTGAAGAACACCTAGCATTTCAGAGCATCCTACAAAACTAAAAATTATTTTCATGATGGGAGAAATACAGAAATACTTCTCTTAGTAGTTCATGGTTATCTAATTAATGAACTCAGATCATTTGGGAGTACTGATGACTGTGCAGTCACAGTTGGCCAAAACCCCTTGTGTATTAGGAGTATTCACCCCTAAACTGAGAAGCATTGAGTTTTGTTAATGCACCACTGTATCTCTTCTGCTATTTTTATAGCCCAGTTCCCAAAGATGTACCTTCTTATTAATTATTGATACTTTGCACTTGCCTGCCTTTCATTCAAGGATCTGAAAATGTTTCACAAACATGCCACAACAGCATATTGAGCCTTACCTCCTGCGAAAGGGAGCTTCCTCCTGTGCACTGGCACAGAATACCTCTTAAGGCTAAATGAGCTTTTAAATCAGTAAGTCACAAATGATTTTTTAAAAAAGGAATACAGTAGACTCCTGATTATCCAGGATGATAGGGAAAAAAATAATCCTGGTTAATAAAATCCCGGATAATCACCATCCATAGGAAATATAGGGGGAGGGGTTGGTTCACCAGCCACCCTGCGCTCGGAGGAGGGGGTGTTGGTTCACTGGCTGCCCTGCGCCCTGGTGGGGTTTGGTTTTTTTTTATGCTTGGGGCAGCAGCAAAGCCAGAGCCAGCCCTGCGAGTTACATGTTGTTGTTGTTTTTAACATCCTGGTTAATCCACATCCTGGGTAACCCAATCCTGGATAATCGAGAGTCTACTGTAGCACCATCACCGTTTTGGAAAATGATAATAAATCATTTAATTTGAATCAGGGCCTGTATGGAAACCAAATGCATTTGTGATCAAAATAATACTAAAGCAAATCCTACAGACGTGGAAAATCTCCATAAAGTCACTGGAGGGGGTGGGTTTTCTGGCATTGCTTTTGACACCTGCAGCCTAGCCACTTCAGTGCTATGTGCCAGATGTGCCTTGGTGAAATGGGCAAAAGCAAAGAGAAGCAGCAGTTCAGAAGGAGGGACATAGAAGATGATGGGAAGAGAGACAACTAGGGTTAACACAGGTGATGAAAGGGAAGGATAGAGAGAAGATGGAAAAGAGGTAGTCATAGGTAAAATGAAAAGTGGAGAACATCCACCCCAGTAGAAATAGCTCCTGCTGTCAGAGGTGGGACTAATTCTGATGCTGAGAGACAGCGCGCATGACAGGGAAAACCACAAACATCGAACTGAAACTGCAAAGGTGGAAAAAATACAAAAGGCAAAGAAGAAAGAAGGGTATCACTCTTTTTGGCATGAAAATGACTCCAAATTCTGGGTTTTTCATTGAAAATATTTTTCAATAAAAGTTTTCCAACCATCTCTAGAGTGTATAAGCCTCTGCATTCCCACCTCAGCTATATTTTGTTTTCAAAACGTTCGGAAAGTTTAACTTTTTCTTCTATTTCTCTCCAGGAAAGATCATTTTGAATTAGCTGTACTGCAGTGCCTGCATAGACCTTCCTGTTAGAAGTGATCATTATTATTTTTCACTGATCTCTGCCATTTGCAAACTCAGAAGACAACAGAGTCAAATCTAGAGAGAGTGGTTCTGCACCTGGACTCATGGTTCTGTTCCTAACCAACCTTTGTGGGCAAATTTTGCGCTCACATAGAGACTGACCTTGTGAGATGGCAAGTTCCTCACAAGATCAGACTTTTACATGAGTACAGGCCTCAATGGGAGATGCACGCATGAGAGAAGAACAGGGCCAAATGTTTCTAATGTACACAACAGCGGATATTAAATTGAAAAGGGTGCTAGGGCTGCCATCAGAGATTAGCTCAGGGACCTCCAGAGCCCTAAACAAGATTCTTTACAGCTTGAGCTAACGAGCCAGTGTCTCAGACATAGCTGCCCCATAGCATCCCTTGCTGGCGAAGCATGACACTAGGGATGTTCCCGGCCTCAATTTCCCTTCACCTGGGTTTTTGGTATGTCAGCTCTTTGGCTAGGTCACTCAGAGTTCAATTCCTTTCTGGGGTGACAAAAGTTCACACAAACAAAAGGTTCATTCTCTTCAGCCCATCCTCCAGGCTCAGTTCCCAGCCTCTTCTGGGCTACTTTTAAGTCTCTTTGCTCTGAGATAGAGCACTGACTCCCCGGCTGTTTTCCCTGGAGTCCCCTCACAGCCACAACCTCTCTGGGCTAGCTTTCAGTCTTCCCCGTGCTGGGATAGTGCCCTGACCCTGGAGTCTTTCCAGAACCTACTTCAGGTCCTTTCACAGGACCTCAACTTGCCCCCCGTGGTCCCTCCCTCTGAGTTCTCTGGCCTTTTTACGAGGTTCAGATGTTAACCAGGCTGTCACCTGACCCCAATTAATCTTACCCCCTTGGCTGGAGGCGCTAACTATGGGACTAATTGAACAGGGCTGCCTAACCCCAGGCATCCTGGCCCATAAAGGGGAAGCATCCCATCACAGTCAGGCTCTGCAGTGGAGATCTGTAACAGACCCTCATCCTTTGTAGGCCAGGCACAGAGAGGGCACGTAATACACACAGTCTAGTGGGATGCAGAAGTTCTCAGGGCACAGACCTTTCCTATTGGTCCCAGGCCACCACTTCCTACAGCTTCCATTGGCTGGGAATGGCAAACCACGGCCAGTGGGAGCAGCGAGCAGCTGAACCGACGGCCACTAGGGCAAACAAAACATCTTGCGGCCAGCCAGGGGCTTACCCTGGCCAAGCCACGGAACAAGTTTGGAAACCCCTAATCTAGACCATCTCTGACATCCTGATGGAGATTCCACAACCTCCCTAAGCAATTTATTCCAGTGCTTAACCACCCTGACAGGAAGTTTTTCCTAATGTCCAACCTAAATCGCCTTTGTTGTAATTTAAGCCCCTTGCTTCTTGTCCTATCTTCAGAGGTTAAGAAAAACAATTTTTATCTCTCCTCCTTGTAACAATTTTTTATGTGCCTAAAAACTGTTGTCCCTCAGTCTTCTCTTCTCCAAAATAAACAAACCCAATTTTTCAGTCTTCCCTTCAATCTAGACCTTTAATCATTTTTGTTGCTCTTCTTTGGACTCCCTCCAATTCATCCACATCTTTCCTGAAATATGGTGTCCAGCATTGGACATAATACTCCAACTGAGACCTAATCAGCATGGAGTAGCGCAGAAGAATTACTTCTCATGTCTTGCTTACAATACACCTGCTAATGTAACCCAAAATGATGTTTGCTTTTTTTTTTTTTTTTTTTTGCAACAATGCTAACTCATATTTAGCCTGTGATCCACTATGATCACCAGATCCCTTTCCACGGTACTCCTTCCTAAGTACTCTTTCCTAAGCAGTCATTTCCCATTTGTATGTGTGCAACTAATTGTTCCTTCTTAAGTGGAGTACTTTGCATTTGTCCTTATTGAATTTCATGCAATTTACTTCAGACCATTTCTCCAATTTGTCCAGATCATTTTAATCCTATCCTAATAATGATACCGTGTATTACTTGCAAGCCTGGCTGTGCTTATTAATCTTTCTGTCTGTCTGTAGATGTTAATTCCCTATAGTATAATACTTAGATTTCAAGGTACTAAAAACTCAGATTCAACACCAGAATATTAGTGCATTTAATCATTCACTAAATGTCCATGTATAATGAATAGCTCACATTAATAGTAATAGAAGCATCAAATTAGATGTCTTCCATCTCACCCCCCACATAGGTTCCAAGCAGTGGTGCCAATCAGAGGTATCAGGAGTGGGGAAATGAAATGAATGCCCCCTCCCTCAAGGTTTTGGCACTTGTTCAAAGTTCCATGGGCTATAACGCTGGGGAGGGAGGGTGAGATGCTTCAAGCCCTTTTAAGCATTGGTCCCCTACTGCTGCTGTTGGAGCAGTCCAGAGCATTGCTCCAGCTGTGTGGCTGTGACGTCACTGAAATTTGACCCTGCCAGCCCGCTGTCCAGACAGGAGGGCAATTGGGCCAAATTTCAGTGGGTATCATTGTGATCTGATGCATGGTGTCACAACACCACTCAAATCTGACCAAACTTCCACTCTGTATATATGGAGGGGTGGTCAGGCCAAATAATGTTGTGACCTGGTATATGAGGAGTCTGTCCCTGTACAGTAAAGTGCAAGGGAATCTACTGAGAACTGGACTCTTGGCAGCATCAGTTCATTCACTGAGGATAAACTCCCTGGCCAAAGGAGACCAAGGGTCTGTATGGGGTGTGGAGCAGGGACTGGAGCAGGGTCCCTGCCGAGGGGAAGGCAAAGATCAGAATTTTTGCTCCAGGAAATATCTGAATTAGCACCCTTCCAAAACTAAAAGGGACCACTGTGATCATCAAGTCTGACCATAGAGCTTCCTCAAAATACTTCCTAGAGTATGTCTTTTAGAAAAACAGCCAATGTTTATTTTGTAGCACCTTAGAGACTAGCCAGTTTATTTTAGCATAAGCTTTCGTGGGCTATATCCGATGAAGTGAGCTATAGCCCACGAAGGCTTCTGCTGAAATAAACTGATTAGTCTCTAAGGTGCTACAAAGTCTTCCTCATTTTATTTATGAATACAGACTAACACGGCTGCTAATCTTTATTTTAAAATTTTCAGTGATGGAGATTCCACCATGGCCCAGGGTAAATTGTTCCAATAGTTCCATAATACAACTGTTAAAAATGTACAGCTTATTCCAGTCTGAATTTATCTAGTTTTAATTTCCAGCCATTGGTAGATGTTATACCTTTTTCTGCTATTCTGAAGAGCCCGTTATCAAATATTTGCTCCCCATGTAGGTACTTATAAATTGCCATCAAGTCATCCCTTAACCGTCTCTTTGTTAAACTGAATAAATTAAGCTCCTTAAGTCTAGTGCTATAAGGTATGTTTAATCCCTTAATCATTCTTGTGACTCTTCTCTGAACCCTCTCAAAACTTATCAACATCCTTCTTGAACTGTGAATACCAGAACCGGACACAGTATTCCAGAAGCAGTCCCTCTAGGGCCAAATAGAGAGGTAAAATCACCTCTATACTCCTACTCAAGAATCCCCTCTTTATACTTCCAAGCTTTTCTGTTAGCTTTTCTGGCCGCAGCATCTTACTGGGAGTTCAACTTCATATCATTAACAAAGGAAGTAGTATTCCACCACTATCATCATGAACTCAAAGCTTCTACTCAAATCTTCATCACCACATACATTTTTCATTTTCTAAATACAACTTTGCTGGACATTAACTAGAAAAAAAGATTTTGTCCATCTTCTTCCTTACTAATTACATATTACAGGTAAACTATGATAAGGGCTATTTATTAAAATGTATTATTGGTAACTTTAATTCACATTTAAACTAGTCGTATCTTTGCGGAAACTAGTTTTGGGGTTTTTCTATCATCGTGAACTAACACCTCTGTTGTTTACATTTTGCATATCACGATCAGGTTTCATTTTGAACTTCAGCTCCTTTTTAAAGACAGGAGTAGGTGTCAAGTGGTGTCCAGTTGAAGAAATAGGAAAATCAGGCCTTTGCGCACTTCATTATCATTTAGATAAGTTACTATGGAAAAAGGTTTGTGAACAAATTAATTTGCTACCATAATGACAGTTAGGTAGCATCATAGACTCTAAGGAAATAAATCGCTGTCAATATCTAACTTAGTAATCAAAAAATCAGCCATTTTGAACCAGCTTATCATCAGTATAACTGGTGACCACCCTCCTCTCTCTGATTATTAAAAAGAAATTGATAAAGGATACAGTAGCTTTCCAATGGCGACACAGCCAACATCTGCCAGGGTGCTCCTTGATCTGGATAAGTGCTAAATAAAATCTATGACAAACAAAAAATGGTCATACATTGAATTGTTACAGAGTTGACCTAGCTACCAGTCTGTCTCAAAATATATATGAAATGGCCTTTCCTGAACCTTATAAACAAAATGTATAATTCGCAATAATGTTTTCAGGTATATTTAACTCCAATTGCTGATATTTCTCAAACTTAAAACCAGGCCTGTGACTCTCAAAAAGAATCAGTGGCATTGAGGTGTAATCCTTCACCACGTTTAAACTAGCAAAGTCATACATTTTGTTTATTGTAATCAAGTCTCTCCCGGGACAAAGTTGCCCGCTAGTTTTAGGGAACTATCTGGAAAGTTAGGCCCAAATCCTGCCCTGGCTGAGGGGAAACATAAATGCTTATGGTGCCCTCTGGGAATTCTGCCAGGCAGAAAAAGATTCCTCATGTCAGGCAAGCAGATAATATTCAACCCTCCAAAACACTTGCAGAGCCTTGCAGCCTAACAGTTAAGAGATTCCATTAGGACTGTCCAAACTGTCAACAGCAGCAATCTGACAACTCAGCTGCAGAGCCCCCTCAGCCAGCTCCCCTGCTTTGTCTCTAGCTTCCCTCCACTAGAACACTGTGATTGTTGCTACTGAACTCTGGATCAGTGTCGCTTTCCATTCTTTTTCTGCCTCCACCGTTCAAGTGTTCGATTTGTGTCATTATGGTACAGCAGGGAGCAACAGATCCAGGAAATGAACCACTTAATTTGGGAGCTGGCTGCCTCACACAGCACTGTTGATCAGTTAAGATGAGGCAAGGAGGATGAAAAAGCCAGGATAATGATGCAGTCACGTAAGAAAGGAGGAGACAAAATGAGGATCCTGGAAGGGAAAGGGTGAGAGGAGAGAACTAGAATCAGGCAATGGATCAGAGGCAGGATTTGAGGAGAGATGAGAAACTGCTCATTAGAGATGTAAATTAAAAACACATATATGGCATTCACAGGCAAGAGACACTAAGAGAAATGTTGCTTACGGATGGGGAAAAGATACAGGAGTATTAGAACAATGAAAAGAGGAAGAAGGAAAAAGCAGAGATCAAAGAAGGGAGAGACTTAGGAGGATGAGGAAAGAAGTGAGACCAGATGGCCCAATTTTATAGGAACAGTCCCGATTTTGGGGTCTTTTTCTTATATAGGCTCCTAATACCCCCACCCTGTCTGGTCACCCAAGGGGGGGGGGGGAAGAGAGAGAGAGCGAGAGAGAGCACAACTAGGGCATCAGTCAGAATTAGGAGGGATTCTTTTAAAAGGGTTGCATCTTGGAGAACTAGCTAGAACAGAGGTTCTCAAACTTTTACGAACCGCGACCCATTTTTGCTTCCTCGGCTGCCTCAGCGGACCCCTGTATGTCTGCTGAAAAGCTGCCAAATGAATTACTTCTGCATTCAGCGGCTTTTCGGTGGACATGCCGAGTGTTCCCAACCACATCCGAAGTGAGCGCTCGGTATGTCCGCCGAAAAGCCACTGAATGCAGAAGTAATTCATTCAGCGGCTTTTAAGTGGCGCCGGGAGCTCGCAACTCCCCTGGAAGCGCTCGACGACCCCAAGGGGGGTCGCGACCCCCGGTTTGAGAACCCCCGAGCTAAAATATGAGGCTATATACTAGATAGAATATGAGGCTTTTCACCCTCCCAGCTTTATTCCTGGGACAGTTTCTCTGCCTTCCCCAATAGCTGCTAGAGTGAAGAACTTCTGCAGCTCCCCTCCCTGTGCTAGCTGACCATAAGTTATACCAACAGCCACATTTTAGCAGCCATTGCGGGCAGGCAGAAAGCCCACATGAGGTTTTGCAGGGCCTGTTTTCCACTCTACAAGGAGCTCCATGAGGATTGAGGGGGAAGTGGAGGACTTAGTGTAGACATTTTGGCAAGGAAGAAGCTGACCCTTGAAAGCCTCCCAGTTTTGAAGCGGTACTTGAGGAGCCATCTCAAAATCATTATACACCTGCCAGTGACATACATGCTAATTAACTGCACCTGCCTCCTCTCCATGCTCCCTTGAGGGCACAGTATGTAGCATGGGCCAGTGTTAACTTGTCCACAAGAGACCTGTGCATCTTTTTTCCCCATTGATCCTCACTCCCCCAAAAGGAATGGATTTAGCCTTAAGTGACAAAAAGAACGAGGAGTATTTGTGGCACCTTAGAGACTAACAAATGTATTTGAGCATAAGCTTTCATGGGCTAGAATCCACTTCATCAGATGCATAGAATGGAATACACACACACACACACACACACACACACACACACACACACACACACAAAGAGAGAGAGAACGTGAAAAGGTGGAGATGGTTGCCAGACCAACTTTAAGTGGCTAATCAGTTAAGGTGAGCTATTATAGGAGAAAAAAAAAACGTTTGTAGTGATAATCAGGATGGCCTATTTCGAACAGTTGACAAGTCAACTACAAAGTATTTTTTCTCCTGATAATAGCTCACCTTAATTGATTAGACACTTAAAGTTGGTCTGGCAACCATCTCCACCTTTTCATGTTCTCTCTCTCTGTATGTATATATGTATTCCATTCTATGCATCTGATGAAGTGGGTTCTAGCCCATGAAAGCTTATGCTCAAATACATTTGTTAGTCTCTAAGGCGCCACAAGTACTCCTCGTTCTTTTAGCAGATACAGACTAACACAGCTACTACTCTGAAACCTTAAGTGATGGTAATTCCAATTTAAAGTCATTACACTGATTTAATTCTAATCTATTAAATGAAAGAATGTTGAAAATCCAATACTTACAGAGCACACCACTACAAAGATAAAAAGGGTTGAAACTTTTAGGAATCTTAAACAGCATCTGAAAGGTAAGAATAATATTACTTATAGAAACTTTATTAAAAAAAACACTATTTGTCTTTGATCAAACATGATTAGCCAGAGAACTCAGTTTCCCCAGAGAATACTGAATACGGGAACTAAAATGTAAGCAATTGTCTATTGCCATTCCAGATCCCAATCTTTCTGGCCTTACAAATACAAAGCTACTTTTGACATCAGTGGAGCATAAGAACTTCAAGGCTGAGCCCTAAATACATTACACAAGAGACACTGTCAGGGCTGACTTTTCCAAAATTTGACCATTTCCTCAAAATATTTCTAATAAGTATCCTGAAAATTATTGGAAAAAAATCATAGCTGTAAGAAGGGAACAGACATAATCAAATTCTCTCTTTAAAACATCATCAGTTTCTGGACAGTCACAGATAAACTATCAGAACCTTGGTTTTGATTTATATTTTACATGATCACAGTGAGCCCGAGTACACTGAACAAGGACTTATTTTAAAAAGATTTAATACCATCAAATATGCTAAAATCTCAGGAAAATATTTAGTATATCAATCCATGCTTGAATTAAACTATTTGCTATTAAAAAATTGCATTTTCCAGTAATCAATCTTTACATTTATCATTTAAAAACTATGTCTTTGTATCTTATATGTCAGAGCTCTCTTTCTCTATTAATTATTTTTCTATTTGACAATACTATACATAAAATTTATGTGTGAGAGAAAATATACTCCAGTGTTCACACCCTACATCAGGGATCGGCAACCTTGGCAGCACCACACTCTTTCCCGCAGCCGCCATTGGACTGGAGCGGCGAACCGCGGCCAGTGGGAGCCACGATCAGCCGAACCTATGGCCGCGGCATGTAAACAAACCAGCCAGGCCCGCCAAGGGTACTTACCCTGGTGGGCTGCGTGCCAAGATTGTTGATCCCTGCCCTACATGCTACTGTAGTAATGTTTGTACAACGTATGCCTTGTGAGGTATCAATAAATGTCTCAGAACTTGCTGATCAATAATATCATGGCAAAATGCACATAGCAAATTATACGTAAAGTGTGAACATAAGTTGAAATCACAACTGAAGTATGTTTTCCAGATAAGTATGTTTTCCAGATAAGTCTGGGGAGTGACCAAACTAGTTGCTGAGAGAGGATAAGATGATGCCTCTCAGACAGGTGTAAACAAGGCTGATGAACCATTACCTGCTAAGTGGCCATTTTTTCGCAAGGAAGGGGGTAGGGGCAAAAAATCGATATCTTAGCAAAGAAACCAGCATGGAGTTTCCTTCACTAGACTGCCTGTCACCTTGCTCCCAGCTGGAAATGTTTCTCAAATGGGAGATAGGACTACCAAAAGAAGGGGCAAATACCCCAAGACACCCCTCCTCTCTCTCTTTTTCTCGGTCTGTCTGTGGCATCACACCTAAAAGGAAATCAGAAGTTGGACTCGGGGGAAGGGTGGGTCCTGACCAGTTTGGTCAGCATCCTTGCTGGAAGCAAGTTTTGATAAATCTTGCTTGAATCTAATACAGTTTGTCCTTAATAAACATGTTTTAGTGTTTTATCTCATCTAGTGTGTTTGAATTGGAGTGTGTGGGTAACTCTATTTAAAATAATAAATTGGCATATTAGTCCCTTAAGTAATAACAGATTTAATATATTTGTGCTATCCAGGAGACAGCTGGGCAGTACAGGACATACATTTCTGAGGGGAAGACATGGGACTGGGGGGATGTTGAGGTCACCCTCCACTATAAACAAGTCTGGTGAGAGCCAGGGGTTAGTGGTCAGGCTGCAATTACATGCATGGGGCTTCCCTGCTGGAAGGCTGTTTGTGAGTGGCCCAGGTGAGAGCTACTACAACAAAGCATTATAAGGCACCCCAGGTTTCAGAACAGGGGGGGACACGGCCCCCACTAGTCTGAATTGTGCCCTGGGTATGTCACATTATGTTTTATATTCACCGTAGCAATAGGTTCTACTTTGTAATTTGTCTCTCAAATCTCTCCATTAGCTAAAACCACAGATGTCTCCCTGGTATTTTAGTTAAAAGTAAACATTAAAAAATCCGCTGCCTTCCTGATAGAATGCCAAGTGGGTGGGTTGCTTTCAGCCTCATGGTGGCAAAGAGAAAAACATTCCAAGACACCAGAATTAGTTGAGAAAGGTCTAGTTCAATAAACAGCTGCTTTAAGAGAGTCATTTGTGTAACAGAAAACCAAATTAGATGCATTTCAAAAGATTCAGAAGTCGTGTTTGAATCATAGTGGAAATAAGTTCTAGGATCAAGATCTCGGATGGGAAAATTGGAAATCATGTAGGTGGCCACAGAACGATCCAAGCTACAAGGCAGCAGAGGAGCAGGCTCAGTCTATTTAAAGTCTTTCATTTAGAAACAGCAAAGTCCAAGCTATTGAAAAAAGGTTTGAAACTCAAGGCAGCAATGACCAGTTTTAAGTTACAAAAGCAATTACCAGCACCTCAGGATTGATAATACGTGTGAGCTCCAACCAAGTGGGATGTGTGAAGGACACCCAGGACATGTCTTTAATTATATATTTTGTTTATCTTTCCCACATCTATTCTCTACATCTTACCACCACACTACTATTTACATGTTTTGTTGGGAATTTTTTTTTAATATGTTACAAATTATTAAAGCCCTGTTCAGATTTTTTTTAGAGTTAAAGCATTTGATAAATCTTCAGTCTTTACTTTCAAATTATGTTTCAACAGTTCCTATTGAAGCAAGAAACATGATGACAACTTCATTGGAAGGTACAATAGAAATCAAGAGGCGATAATTGAGAAGTCCATAACTACTTGTCCTTAAATAACAAATTCATCCTCAAGGGCTGACAAGATATAATTAGAAGCTTCTGTAAAATGTGATTTTATTGATGAAGCATAGCATTTGAGGGAGAGGGTTGGTTGGTTGGTTGGTTTTTGGAACTCAGTATTACAGAAGCAGTGCTTTTAACAGTTTACAACCCAGGAATGATCAGCCTTTGACTTCACTGTATTTAGCAACCGGTGTCTTGCATTACAATTCTAATCTGCCATAGTAATGCAACCACAAATTCTATCCTAATTTGTACCCTGAGGGGAATCGCATTGGACTTCAATAGGCCTGCATGAGGAACAAATCTGGGTAGAATTTCCCCTTCTGTCTCTAAACTTAATGACTTTGAGACACATCCTCAGCTACTAACTCCATTAATATCAATGGAGCTGTGCTGATTTATACCAAATGAGGATCTGGCCCTTTATGTACATTCAACAATACGTTGAAATCTCTCACAGGAAAATCCACCAGTGAAATATAGTACTTTCGCAAAATGTAAACTGGTTCCACAAATGTAAAATGTGGTTTTGCAAATGATTAAATAACAGAACCAACAGGACTGAAACAACATCAAATATCGGCTCAAGCTGCTAATATTGCAAAGAAACAGTGCTGGTATAGTTGTCAGTATTCATTCAAGCTGTGCTAACTGTAGCCAATACAGTTAGCCTACTCTGCTTATTCAACAACAATGGAGAATAGGGAAAATCCCATGTTATTTAAATATCCCTAATTAGAACTGGAAAATAAACATGAAGCAGTGAACTAAGACAAAGCACATTGTGTTACTTAGCAAAATAACTGTTTTGTAACAGAGTGGCAGACTCTAGGAACTGGCACATGATGCAGGGCACCTATATTGAATAACAGAGATATTTGAACCCTGTGTAATGCTGCGAGGTGCAACTAGAATATAAAGAGTGCTGTCATTTCTAGACGGGGCAAAGGGAACGAGCATCTGGAACAAAGGGGTTTTGCAGCTAAAATCTAGGAAAAGACAACACTGACTAATTTAGGCTTAAGTTCATGTTGTATTGATAACATTGAATTTACTAATAAACCCATATCCCAAGAAAGAAGTAAATGTAGACTTAAACATTTATCCAAGCAGCAAAACCTATTGTGGAAGATCTTGTAGTATATTTACAAATGAACACAAAGAACTTTTTAAAAGGCACAAAGACATATTTTCCCCTAATATAGTATTTAGTTAGAGACATAAGACAGGTTGTGTGTCATAAAATGGATCCATAAATGTTAACCAGATTTCATGATGAATTTCAAAAGGTGTTTTGGTTTTGCTTAAAAATTGATGGTACAACATGACCCAGAATATGGAGTGTTATTTTACTCATTTGCAGAAGTAACAAAAACAAAACAAACACACTCTGGATTCATACCTCATCTTTGATAAATTGAACTTGACGTGAAGGTTGTCCAACAGTTCACATTTCTCAGAGGAAGCAGATCTAGACAAGCTGGTCATTTCACTTCCCAGGTGAGACCTTTGCTCTAATTCTGCAGAGCTGTTATCCCATGAATCATCATCTGTGATAAAATCTGGATTATGAAGTCCCATACATCGTAACCTACAAAACATTATTAATATAAAAAATGAATAAATGATTTCCCTTAATTTAAAAATATACTGGTTTATATCCTGATTTTGTACATTCGTAACTTCCCTGTAACTGATTTCACTGAGAATGCTCATGACAGTCAAGTTAAGCATGTGCCTAGGGGTTTGCAGAATCAGGGCATTAGTGTGATGGCTGGTGGAAGAAATGTTATCTGGCTGAGATTTTAGGAGCTACACAGAGTCAAGTAAATTGTGTGTGTTTAAGAACTGGGCAGTGCAGACTTCTCTGACAAACGTGTGCTTCATGAGAGGGAATCTCTGCCCTTTCAAATCCCATTCATTTTCTGCAGTGAAGACCATAGGAGGATGTCCAAAGAACAGCTTCAGTCTGATGACCCATGGAAGGTTGACTGGACAGAGTGCAGCTAGTCTTCCTAGTTCCCCACTTCTGTGGCCTATGGAGAGGCTCGTGGGGAGGGAAGTGTAGGGCTGTGTGAAAGGCACAAGGAGAAGGGTAACTGTGCCAGGACAGCTGGGGTGTAAGGGAGCTGTGAAGGGGCAGGAGTTGGAAAGTGCCCAGTCTATATGCATCAATGTCTTGACACATACCTTGGTTCACTGGGGAGTCAATAGAATACCTCTATGGAGGAAGAAACCTTAATGAATCAGTGCCTCAGTGCATATAAGAATTGGCTCCATGGTTCACCAGGGATTGGATTCTGTATACACCAACACATCAGCATATCACATGCTTCATACAGCACTGCTGTCTCAGCTCCCCAGTGCATCCGGAAGCAGCAATACGTGGAGAAAATCCTATGCAGTGGTATCTACATGACAATGTCACTCACCCTAAGCCTTCCTATCATCCTTCTTCACACAACTTACTTCTTCCCTTTTTCCTTTGCCTTCCTGTTTCCCCGTCACATTCCATTAAAGTCCGACTCCACTCACAATCCCTACTTTCTAGGCTGCCTCTCTGCAACCCTCCAATCAGAACATCAGAAAGAATAAAGTAAAAGCAATCTTTAATTTGAAATAAAAATAACCCACCCATTGTCCTCAGAAGAAACCTTCAGTAAAGGTGTCTTCTCTGTAAAGCAGTTGTCCTTTGGCCTTGCGCTGAATAATTTCGGCAAACCAAAGTGGTACCTTAAAAATAAATAAAACTAAACACATAAACAAACAGAATTGTTAATTCTCATTTTAACGACCCCCTAAGGCTCCATATAATATTTTATTAGCTAAAAGTATATTTATTTATATAACTAATTAAATATTAACTTATCAAATGACTGCTTCCTAAAAAATTGCAGGCTAAATTATCTCCATTCTTCATGGAGCGAAGTAACCTGCTGATTGCATAATTTGTATTGTTCCATGTGCCTAACTCTTATAGAAGTCATTCTGCATGTGCAACTGGGGCAGGTGTGTAAGATCCACACTGTGAATAAGCGTTCTATGCTGCAAATCATAACAGAGAATTTTATGCTGCATTTGGATTCTTAGATGTTTTTGGCAAGACCAAAGTGATTCTGGATAAGAGGAGAAAAACCCTTTGAAGAACTGGCTGACACACCTGTCTTCCTCCTTCCATCCAAGGCAATCCCCACTTCTCCCCATTCATCAAAGTGGTTCCAAAGTTTTGGGATCCTGTTTGAGTCATCATTAACCACAGATAATCAGATAGCATCTATGGTAAAAAAAAAAAATGGCTTCCTCCACCTCCACCTTACTAGTAAACTTTGCCCTAGAGGAGGATATACCCATAGAAATCCAGGGGTTTTCACCTCTGGAATGGACTATTTGAATCACTGAGGTAGCCATGTTAGTCTGGAATAGCAGAGGTAACAAAGAGTCCTGTGGCACCTTAAAGACTAACTATAAAGTCTTTAAGGTGCCACAGGACTCTTTGTTACCTCTGCTATTTGAATCACTGTATATGGAGCCAAGGATGGAAATGATGCAGAGGCTCCAATATGCATCAACCTACCTCTTCGTTGTTGCAGGCCACTGCAAACCCATCATCTCTTTGTTCTGATCCCTCCCCTAGCTCCCATTCTGCTTCTGACATAAGACCTTGGTTCCCAATCTCCAAAACCACAAATAAGTTAGTACATGGCTACATCACTGATCACATCTCTATGATCCACCAAGACAGTTGTCACTTTATGCACTGCAAGTAGCCCCCCTTGAAGTCAAAGGGATTACTCACATTGTGTGAAGTTAAGTATGTACATAAGACTTTGCAGGATCGGGAAGCTGTCTCCCTAGAAGCACCTTGTTTGCAATCTCAGAAGACAAACCAGGAAATGATTGGGCATAGAGACTGAACCACCTGGTCGCTCCAGATCAGGGTTCAGGCCCATTGGCAGTGCAGTGTAAGTTTCATAGTCACAATCTGTTCTGTGAAGAGCTGACTCCATTCCCCAAGGTCGTCAACATGCCACCTTTTATGAGCATTTCATTCACATCCAAAAAAAGTTAAAGAAAAGAAACGCTCCATGTTTTTCAGAGCTTGAGCCCTCATTTAACACTCAGCCACAGTCTAAAAGTATTGTTTCAAACCCTATAGCTTTTAAAAAATAAAATCCATAATCATAATAAAAATACTATTGGGATTTATAATTTTAGGCTCATTTAAGATGAACAATATCTTCTAACTATGCATTCCTTGCAGAAATTTTTACCAGAAGTTGAAATGTTTAGTTACAATTCTGATGGCAGAATGAAGTTTCTTGCATTCTGCCAATATTTGACATGGGCAAATGAGATGACCCAGGTAATTATAAGCATGTCAGCCTGACATCGATTGCAGACAAAACAATGGAGAAGCTAATACAGCTCGATTAATAAAGAATTAAAGGAAGGCAATATAATTAATGCCAAGCAACATCGGTTTATGGAAAATAGATCTTGTTAAACTAACTTGATATCTTTTTTTGATGAAATTACAAATTTGGTTGATAAAGGTAATAGTGTTGATGTGATCTACTTAGACTTCTATAAGGCATTTGACTTGGTACTGCTTGACAGAGCTTTGATTAAAAAACTAGAATGAAACAAAGTGAACATGACACACATTAACTAGATTAAAAACTGGCTATATGACAGGTCTCAAAATCGAATTTTGTAAATAGGGAATCACTATTGAGTGGGTGTGTTTCTAGTAGAGTCCCACAGACATTGATTTTTGACCCTATACGATTTACTATTTTTAGCAATGATCTGTGTTAACTAGCAGCTCTGTGTTCCTGCGGAACGAGAGTTCAGTATCCAGCCTGTCTGACTCACGAAAGATCCCCCCAACTCTGCTTGAACCAAAGCCGATCAGATGATAGACTTACAAAAAGCAATGAAAAGGCACCTAAACCCTTGGAATAAGGGTGACAGGAAGAGGAAACTCCCCTAGCCTCATTTGCATCAAAGATGGGCCAAGGCGGAATCTCCATTAGCATACAGTATGGAGAACAGAGATTCTGAGTAAAAAACTGCATGGAACTCTGAGACCAGAAAAGCAGGGAAGCACTGCATGATGGGGGATCTCTGCCCCAGATGTTAATGAACCCACACCTCCTGCACACACCCAGGTCAGTAGTTAGCAGACCAATCCTAGTAATAAACCCTGTAGTGGTATTCAAAATAGTGAAGCTCCTGTGAGCTCCCTCCAAAGAATGCTGCCCTTAGCCAGAAATGATCAGCTCCCATTGTCTAGCCTGAACAAAACAACCTTGGGATACTCCCTTGTTTACACTTAAATCTAGGGTTCTCCCTTGAACCATTGCTGTTTCTCGACAAAAATCTCTACCTATGCTCAAATAAGTGTTCTAATTCCTGGATCCAAAAGCTGCATCAGCTACATTCTCTCTCTCTCTCTCTCCCTCATGGATGTCTTTTGGTTTCTTCCTTCACTCTGCAACAACACTCCTCATACCTGCACTCCCTGCAGCTCCAGAAAATCCTGTGGGGGTTTTCTCATCTACCAGCACAACTGTAACATGAAAGTGGAGATAGCGACATGCTGAACCTGGAATATATGAGGGTGGCAGCTTGAAAGTGCTGCTCAACCCAGTCTGGTGAGTCCAGGGGCATATGCGGATTGCAGATTGAAAGCGCTGCTCCACCCACTCTGCTCAGGCTTACTCTGTTCCAGTCTGGTGCCCATGGCATATGAGGGTGACAGCTTAGAAATGCTGCTCAACCCAGCCTACTGAGTCCAGGGACATATAAGGGGTCAGCTTGGGAGTGACGATTAACCCAGTCCTCTCAGATGTGCGGGGGGTGTGTGTGTGTGCGTATCTGATCCTGCAGGATCGCTCCATTGGGAGGGAACTTGCAACAGGAAGAAGCAGAACTCTGTATGCGAATACAAGTGACACAAGTAGTACATGCATAGAATTACAGAATTTCTCCTCCCTCCTCCCCCCCAGAAGAGTAACCCTAATAAATGTGCATCCCTCCCTACTAACTGGCTGGTCCTGAGCAACTGTGGCATGGACTAAACAACACTTGGGGGGAGGGGGAATCAGCATGTTGAACTTTAAACCCTGGAATCAGTTTGCACTTCAAAGGTTATCTTCACAATCAAATGGGCTAGAAATTTAGGGCCAAATCATCAGCTGTAATGAACTTAGCTTACGTTCAGTACAGGTGAAGGGACAGAAGAGCAGGGGAGAGGGTGTCTGCCAAGCACTTCCCCATTCCCACAATTCTGAGCTAAAACACACCCACCCACCCAATATAATTAAGAGAAGCTGGTAGACATAAAATATAATTAGAGAGAATTTACCATTTTAAATTTCAGCTTCATCCAAAATGTAAGGGGAAATAAACAACAGATAATACAACTAGAGAAAAACATTTTCATACTTCAAAGACACTATTACAAATAACCAAGAGAAAACAACAAATCAATTGGCATGAGGAAAAAACACTGACAGTGTCCTTTCCTACAAAACACTAGCAAAAATGATCCCTCTCGCATACAGGTTTCAGAAAAGAAAAGTATAGCCTGCCTCAAGTGTAACTGTAACTACTGTCAAGTAGTCAAGCTTCTCTTCCAGCATTTATTCTCAACACATTCACAGTGCAGCTGGGAATGTTGTTATTAATTAAGAGACAAACTATTCTCCAGACAGAAAAATTGTATTCTTAACCCTTTGTCAGCTGCTGAGAGCTGAGCATACAGGTTTGGGCATGTGGGGCTGGGAAGAGAGGGACGTACCATTTGTTGTGCTTGTGAGTGACGCAGAAAAGCCTCCTTTTAATGAGCCAGTGTAGCCCAAGAGGCCAGTTTACCTGTATTATATTCATTGCTTTGTTATTCTGTTTTATTATATTTAGTAGTAATGCAAGAAGCCTACCGGTTTGTAAAATCTGGTAAAATCTTCTATTTAGCAAAAAGTATATTCAGTTATGAATATGTCAGCATAAGGGCTGGCTCAGATTAAGAATGGGCCCTGAATTTTGGAGAACCAAAGGGAGGAACTATTCACATCATATCATAGGTTTATCCGGGATCTACAACCGGTTGGTAACCGCAGGGTACACTACAACTTGGAGGTTACCAAGTCAACCTAGGTTGACAGTTTTTGAGTGAGAAAATCTTTATTAATATATTTTGAAAGTAAGTGTCATAATCCACTAACCTATAGGAGAAGGGTACCCATAAATTTCTTAAGGTACAGAAGTAAGATTTGGCTTGTGTGAGGCTTGAGGCCTATAATCTTTGGTAAAGATAAATTTAAGTAACTCATAGGTTATAGGGAACTGAAAGTGGTATGCCAGAGGGGGAATTCTGTCCAAAATATTGACATCAGCCACCCACAGAACACAGCTGACACCAGCATAGAACATCGCTAACACTAGCATTCAGAAGGTTACGGACAGAACCTCTGACCGCAAAAGCTGCCATGACAGCAAATTGACATATATGCTAATAGGATAACATCATACATATACCAACCTATAGAAAACAGACATCTTAAGGGAAGGACATACAAATAAGGACCTTTAGGGAATATGCATTGATCACGGCAGCGGCAGCATAACCTACTATAAAAGTAACATCCCAGAAGCACCAGATAGGCTGAAGTGAGGTAGACCTTGAGAAGGGCCAGAATGATGGCCACTGGGGAAGATGAGGACAATGATGGTGATGAGAAAGATAATGGTTAAGTATGAAAGATAAGGGTGTAAGTATGGACCTCCAAATGTACTTTCTATATTATCTCTGTCTGTTTGTTGAGTTTAAGTGTGTGCATCATTTTTGATAAATTATTAATAAATCATATATTTATAGAGAGAGAGAATTCCTATAGTGTGAGTGTTGCACCTGTGCACATCAGGGTTCCCAGATTATATGATAATTTACAATAATCTTACTGGGCCTGATCTTGGGACAAGAACCTGCTCATCCTCAAGTTATAATTATATTTACCCAACTTTGAGTCAGGCTACACCAGTTCCTGATGACAGAGATCATACTTCATAATGATGTATGATATTACAAACACACTGTTTCCATGGGAACCCAGAAAATTGACTGACATGGTCAGTGGAAAAAACTCTCCACTTCACAATTGATGCTACATGTAATGCAAATGATGCCAAGTCAGTCAGAGGTCTACAGCAGGAATCCTCAGGGCCCAACCATGCTTTCTCATGGAAAAGCTGATGGGTAGGGTATAGGAGGCAGGGCTCATCCGCAGTCATGCAGAGCCTGGAGGACCAAATGGGAGGCCAGGGCATCTGCGCAGAACCTCTGGTCTCCACAGCACTCTATCACTATGCCCCCACCCTAATGTGAGCGAATGAACAATTCTGATTTGATAGTATTTTACACCTACGTTGCACAGGAAGTGAAGAATCAAGCCTAGTGCACTCCCACCTTCCACATCTCATTCTAATGGATTTGGGGGGGAAAGGATTCTCTTTCCCTGTCTTCTCCACTACCCTCTCATGGCTATAAGGAGGGATAAGGAGGAGCGAGAGGTCCAGTAGCTCTCATTTGTTAGAGAACTCCTCATATTACACTGCATGTATTACAGGACTGGCAACTTTCCAATTTCTCAAAACTGGACACTACAGCAGGAGTGCTGGAGCATCCCTCTGCCCCCTGCTCCACTTCTTCCCCTGAGGCCCCGCCCCCTGCTCCACCTCTTCCCCTTGATGCCCTGCTCCCTGTTCTGCCCCTTCCCTCCAAGGCCCCACTCACTCTTCTCCCCTTCTTGCCCCCCCACCTCTGCTCCCTCTGTTCGGAAGGGGACTAGTCACCGGCCATTCATGGAGTCAGGGCTGGGAGCTGCAGTCTGACATGGAGCCAGCCTGCCTGCCCACGAGATGCAGGTAGGAGGAAGCCCTGGCTGAGCAGGGGCTGGCGCAGGTTGATGACTCACGCCTTCACCCCCCTCACCCACTTGTCCCTAAGCAGGGGAAAAGTGGAAGGTTTGTCCCTCCCACTTTTAAAAGTGATGGAGCAATAGCTCCCTGCCCCTCCCCCTGTTCCAGCACCCCTGCACTACAGCTATCAACAAAATTACCTGGATCACTCAGTTCCCCCCCACCACCACCACCACCCCTCAATTATCCTGTCCTGCCTAGCAGCCAGTAACTTGGGGCAGCTGGGACCAGTGGAGTTGCTTGGGCTGCTCAGCTCCTCACTAAGATTCTTCCCTGCCCAGCACCCGGCAAGGGACCAGGCCCCACTCTCTTTCCCAGCTGCAGCTCCTACGGGCCTGCAGCAGCAGCCAGGCCAGCCCCACTCGGGGGCTGGGGAAAAGCAGAACTAAGAGCACCTCAAGCCAGGGGGCAGGGAGGCCCCTCCCCACCCCTGCCCAGCAGGTGCTGCTCTTCTCTGGGCTCTAGGCCCAATCCTGGAGGGCTGACACCATTAGGCCCGATCTTGTGCCACTCCATTTTTGCACCTCCTCACATCAGCTCTGTGCCTGTAGCAGCTGCCCTCTTTTCCCACCCTAGTGATGGCCCTGGAAAATTGCAGTAACTGGAGTTTTGGTGTCTAGTCAACACTTCTGATCTTAGACTGTACAGGTTCCCTCAAAAACTGACTTTCTGGTCCATAACCAGACGCCTGGGAACCCTAATGTATTCAGCAGACTGAGGAACAGTGTGTACAGTGCTCCTAAGACCGGGCAGAGTGGACATCTTCCAAGGCGCACTAAAGTCATTGGGGGTCTTTCCATCAGTTTCAATGAACTTTGGATGAGGCCTGTGAGAGACGCTCAAGAATCTCCTCTCAGAACATGCCCCTATCTGAGTTTCTACACTTACACTCCATCAGATGTACTGTGGAGCACTCTCCTGCAAAGTCTGTCCTAGACCCAAGGCAAAATTATGCTGTACTGTCCTTTAAATAATAAGAGAGGGCAAGATTTTGTTCTGGGAATTGCAATGCAAAAATAGCAAGTTTTCAAATCTCAGTACATGAAAGTAAAGAATTTGCTACTAAAAGAAGCTTCTCCTTAAACTTATTGACCAAACCAGAGGGAGGAAATTGGATCACACGTGCCGCTATTAGCTGAAAAACACTGCTAAATTAATCACTAGCAATGGTAGGAGCCTAATCATTTACTCTAACATTGAAAAGATTAATCATTCCACATAGTGCAATACATTTCTCTTCCCTATAATATAACGTATATATTTTAAACACCAGTTAATATAATGCTTCACATGCCATCTGTTAAGCAGCTGCATTACATACCAGTAAAATAGGAATTTCTATGACAATGGAAAATAATGATAATTTTCATTTCTATGGAAAGAAACCCGCCAGAATTGGAGAAGGGGTGAATTTTCAAGCAAATCAATTGTGCAAGAACGTCAACAGTTGTAAATAGGATTCCTTGAAAATGTCGCCAGATAACACACATTTACAGCAAAACTGCTTCAGAAAGTTAGAATGCTTCAGCATATCAGTTATACCTAAGGCCCTCAGAGAAGCCACAGAGGTGACTTATTAAAAGAAGCATAGAAATACAAGAGAGCCAAGATATGTTTTTCTGAATAATAATTATAAAGTCAATACAACTTTAAGCAGGACTTACTGGAGGATAAGCCCTGGGGTAAAGAGACAGAAGATAATTAATCAGGCAGGAATCTAGTGACAAATGCAGGCCTGTTATTCGTTAGTTATACATTCTGAAGCATCTGCAAAACTTTTTCAGAGCACACCTAATTTGATTCAGTAGAGAATATTTGTCCTTACACTAAGTCATATATACTAGAACAGTGGTTCTCAAACTTTTTGGAGTGGTGACCCCTTTCCCACATCAGGCCTCTCAGCGCGACCCCCCCTTAGGGGCCGGTGCTGGGAGGGGTCCAGAAACCCCCCTCACCGGGGGCCGGGCTGGGGGAGGAGGGGTGTTCCAGCTCCGGGGGCGAGGGGAGCCTGCCGCAGCAGGGGATGGGCTTGGGCTCGCCAGCAGCCCCCCCGGGGTTTGGCTCAGGCTCGCCAGGAGCCCACTGCAGCCAGGACCGGGTGCGCGGGGGCACCGACATCCTGCCACGGCTAGGGCCGGGCTTGGAGGGTGCTGGCATCCCACCACAGCAGGGGCCGGACTCAAGCTTGCTGGCAGCCCACCACAGCAGAGGCCAGGCGGGGCTCGCAGAGGCGCTGTCAGCCCGCAGGGGCCAGGTTGGGGGGGCGCTGGGAGCCTGCCGTGGCCAGGCTGGGGGGGAGCCGGAAGCCCACCGCAGCAGGGGCCAGGCTCAGGCTCACCGGCAACCCACCATGGCCAGTCTTGTGGGGGCACCAGGAGCCCGCTACAGCAGAGGCCAGGGTGCGCTCGCAGGGGCGCTGGTAGCCCGCTGGTGCTGGGGGGGGAGGCGCCAGCAGCCCACCGCAGCTGGGACCGGGGGGGCGCCAGGAGCCCACCGCAGCAGGAGCTGGGGCCGGGCTTGTGGGGACGCCAGATCGCCAGGACCAGGCTCATGGGGACGCCGGGAGAACGCCGGGGCCGGGCTGCGGGGGGCACCAGGAGCCTGCCACAGCAGGGGTCGGGGCCGGGCTCGTATGGATGCTGGCAACCTGCAGGGCCAGGGGCCGCCTGCGGCAGCAAGGGCCAGGATCGTGGCCGGATACCAGCAGCCCACAGCAGGGGTTGCGGCAGGCTGCTGGCAGCTGGAGCTCGGGACCCCCGCATAACTGGGTCATGACCCCCAGAGGGGTCACAACCCCCACTTTGAGAACCAATGTACTAGAATAATTATTGGTTTGGGGAACGGTGTGATTTTTTAAGAAATATATATTTGTACAATGTAACCACAATCTGTCATGCTATCTAAGTAAAAACTTGGGAGGAGCTGTTGTTTTTTAAAGTGTTGAGTAAATGCTAAACATTCTTCTTCCATCCATATTCATAAAATCTATTTTATGACTCTGGCTTTGTGGAAAAAATTACATAGTCCCACCCTACAGCAATTATTTAAATCAACTATTGCTCTTTTGTTATACCTCGGGTCTATCTCTCTATCGTGTCTGATCCACGGTGGTTTCATTTACACCACAGGAAAACTAGACAATTCTGTTGGCGAGATTATCCAGTGCAGAAGCAGTTTGATCTATTGACACATTGAGAGTTGAGGAAGAAAATGTCATCTTGACAGCTCACATCTCTAAGTTAACAAAGTCCTGTGGCACCTTAAAGACTAACTATAAAGTTTTGAAGCATGAGCTTTCGTGGGCTAATACCCACTTCGTCCTGCATCCGACGAAGTGGGTATTAGCCCACGAAAGCTCATGCTTCAAAACTTTATAGTTAGTCTTTAAGGTGCCACAGGACTTTGTTAACTCTGCTATTCCAGACTAACACGGCTACCACCCTGATTCTTCACATCTCTAAGGAGGCTCCAGACAGTTTTTAATGACCACATTAAGTATGTCAGTAAATCAGCAAATAACCTGTTGACTCTTTAAATGCATTAAAAGCATTAAGATGTCAGAAAAGTTTAGCAACGAAGGTATTTTTAATTATATGATGTTGTTTTCTCTTTGGCTATTTGTTTGGAGTAATTTCCCTTTATCCAGTAATGACCAGCATGCCCAAAATGCACAAAGGTATTGGAGCTGCCAACTGCTGACCAGATATTACAGACATCACCAATTAGAGAATTCCCCATCCAGTAGCTGGTCTGTAAATGTACCTTGCGCATTCCTGCAGCTGAGACTCAAATCATAATCCACACATAAGATAAAGGAAGAAACAATTGATCAAAAAGGAAGCATCCCCTAGAAAGAGACAATAAGAACTGGGCTGAATTTATCCTAAATGGAAATCATTCTTTGTGTACCACACACACACACACACACACACACACACACACACACACACACACACACACACACACACACACACACACACACACACACACACAGCTTGATTCACCTCTGTGGGTGGAATTTGCATTCCAACACATCAAGCAAGGGCAGCTGTGTCACTGGAAGCGTCTGCCTAAAGTGGGAGAGAGGAAGTGGTATCACCCCTTCCCTTCATGGAGTGTTCTGCTAGGCAAGACTAGTAAATCCAGTAAGAGCCAGGCAGTTAGAAAGCAGGGCAGCTGAATTACTGTCATTCTGAAGGCCAGGGATTTTGGTGACCAAGCCTGAGATTTTCAGAACTGGAGGCTAGTCTGGATCAGAGTTGGTTATGATTTGGTTTTGTCATGGCACCATGTTGTTAGAATAAATGTCCAGCAGGGATCTAGATATCAGCTGCTATCTTTGCTTGAAGCTTACCATTATACTATCACAAGATACTTACCTGCCATGGCCAGGATCTGTTTTCTCCCTGATGCGAAGCATGCTTAACCTGTTTATTTAGGAGGTCGTCAAGTTCTGGATAAAGAGCTGGAATATGGTGAGGCTGACCCCTCTGAAGAGAGTCTCCACTGAGGGAGGCTTAGAAGATGGTGTTGAATTCATGGATCTGAACCTGGTCTAATCTGAGTCTGACTAGGAGGCCTAAATTGACCTTCATTGGGAGGCTTAGAAGATGGTGTTGAATTCATGGATCTGAACCTGGTCTAATCTGAGTCTGACTAGGAGGCCTAAATTGACCTTCATTCTTCTTCTGTCCTGTTCAAACCAATAGCAGAACTTTCAGTCAACACAGTACCAAAAATTATCGCATTATGCGAAGCATGCTTAACCTGTTTATTTAGGAGGTCGTCAAGTTCTGGATAAAGAGCTGGAATATGGTGAGGCTGACCCCTCTGAAGAGAGTCTCCACTGAGGGAGGCTTAGAAGATGGTGTTGAATTCATGGATCTGAACCTGGTCTAATCTGAGTCTGACTAGGAGGCCTAAATTGACCTTCATTGGGAGGCTTAGAAGATGGTGTTGAATTCATGGATCTGAACCTGGTCTAATCTGAGTCTGACTAGGAGGCCTAAATTGACCTTCATTCTTCTTCTGTCCTGTTCAAACCAATAGCAGAACTTTCAGTCAACACAGTACCAAAAAAGCCCACTGTGGAGGGCTGCAAACTTGGAAAGAAAGTGCAGTTGCAGCTTTCTTCCTCCACCTACTGCTTCAGCAAAAAAAAATTAGAGCTCTGGGAAAAGCTGATGTCTGGAGCTGAAGCAGAGCAAGAAGTGGGGGAGAGGGGTGACACATTTTAGAAGCAGGTGGTGCCAACAGTCCAGCTGTTGACAACTGCCAACAATTTACAAGTGTGTAAGAGGAAGCAGTTGTGTAGGCTGGCAGTAGTCCAAATCGAAAACACACATTTCTATGCATCAGATACAGATAACCTGTCAAGAGAAGTTATTCCCAAATGCTACGGGGCACAGTGAAAAATGAATCTGCTTTAAGGAAACATACTCAGTATCCTTTTAATGCGTTGCTACATATATAACAACACACACGCAAGTAGTGTAGCTTTTAAATGCCAGCATCTCCTCTCCTCTGAATTTGCTAAAAGCTTTTAGTTTAACTAAATCTGCCATCATCTTGAATTTATGATAAATTAACATTGATATTTCTCAAAAAAATATCTTTTTTTTCCAAAGAATCACACTTCTCAAAGCTAGGAAAGTCATCATGGAATTAATTTTTAAGAATTTTGCATCTGATGATTCTCTGCCATTGATAAAGCTCAGCCACTAGGCTGATGGGCACTAGTACAAAACTGAAAGAAACACAGGTTTTTGGAACAACTGAATGGTGTGAATGTCTTCTAAAATATGCTAGTCACCAATTTTTTTAATCACTGAAAAAACATTCTCCTCTCAAACAGGATTAGGACTTAATAATCATGTTAAACCAAACAGATTTAGGGTCCTCACACAACTCTATACCCTGACAAAATGACAGCTTAGTGAATTTCTAGCATCTGTTCAAAACATTTTTAAAAAGAAAGAAGCAGAAGAAGAAAGGACAGACTAATGAAGCAGAAATGGTTAGGAAAAGGAGATCAAAAACTGAACAAAAGGCAGGCAAAGAAATTGCTTGTGAATAAGAAAGGAGAAAAATAGGCGAAAGAATAAGGAAAGAGGAATTTTAAAAATTAGGATTTTCTAGTTGTGCTACCATGAATGAAGAGCAAAGCTAAGCATTCAACAATATTTAAAGGCTTCCAAGTACATTAGCTACCATAATGGGAAAAGCAGTACTTTGAGGCCAGATTGTGGCCTCAGTTATAGCACCACAAATACCAGTGGAAGTCAATGTAATTATTCCGGATTTCCACCATTGCAACTGAAAGTAGAATCTAGCTGTTGGCATCTGAATAGATCTTTCCAATAACTCAAATTGCAGCAGTGCATTTTGAGTAGTGTCACAATCTGAAGGTTGATATTTTCACTGTGGTTCTCCTATTTCCATCCCAACGTCATATAAGGCACAACTCAACATAAGAAAGAGTGGTAGACCCTACTGAGTTTCAGGGCTTGATCCTGTCAGGTGCAGTCTCCTCCCATTTCCCAAGGAACTCGGCGAGAGCGGAGAGCACTCCATACTTCACTGGGTTGGGGTCTTAGTTACACAGGTTAAAGGCCAATAACTGTAGTGTTTATTTGCACTTTCTGGGCCTAACAAACAAGTCCACCTATTAACAGGTGCTTTCAAACCATATGCACTCAGGTATTGACATTCCAAATGTTTTTCTCCACAGTGATTCAGAATAGCAGGGTTTCTCAGATATACATTGGAGAAAACAAACTCTTAAGAGGACAGAGGGTCTTTTTTTTTAAGTCATAAAGGGCTAGACGAGACATGTGGGCACATCCCTGCACTGTGCGTGGCGCAAAGCCATGAAGTCTCAGAAGCATCGCCAAAGCCATTCTGCCTCCCTGAGAAAAGGAACCGTGATAGGTGTTCTAACACACAGGAGAGCATGCAGAGCTATTTCCCTTAAAAAAAGATAAGTCCACACACACACATCCATGCATCCAAACAGTTCTGACAACTGGTATGTAGGAAGGGCATAGCCATAGCTAGCTCTTACATGTACAACCCTAGGTGGAAGGAGGCTTCTTACCACTCTCCCTCTTACTGCACTCACACATCGCAGGCAGTGAGAAGATAGCCTTAAGGTGTACATTTCCAAGTGCACTCAAAGCTCGCCTTTCCTTTTGCCAGCTGCAGTTTGTAGCTACATTTTAGCATTTTACTAAAATTAATTGCAGGCATCCGGCAGATTATTTGTCACTCTAATGATCTGATTTGCAACTGCAATTGGGTACTTAAAAGTGCAAGCACCAGAATTTATACCTACATTCCAGTTGCAAGACATACAAACGTGGGTGAAAATATTACTGGTGTTAATGGCACCTACAAAATAAAGGCCACTCTTTTGAAATGTTAGACCCATAGTTTCATAAGCATGTATGCAAGCTCAAAGGCTGACTGCATTAGAACCAGGATAATATAAGCACTCGACTTCCTCATATATTACAGGAAGCCTACAAAATACTAGGACAGAATTATTCCAATAGAACTTTCATTAAATTATTCAATATACAAAGACATCTAATGAGCTGACAGCATTCATTTTATTTTCAGACTTACATACTCGTCTCATTTCTGTTGCACATCAACTGCCCAAGCCTGCGAGATAAACAGGAATAATTAATGAAATAAACCTAAAAATGAACCCAAAATAGGAACTGTTGTTCTTCTTTCTATAATTTTCAGTTTAAAATTGCTGCCCTGTGTATTCAGATTCACTGATTTGGACAGAGTATTATTTATACCCGCTGTCTTTGTCCCTTAGCAGATCACCTAGAAACACATTTCTAAGTTCAAAGTGTAATTATTATATAGAGTCAAAAAAAATTAGTCACACAGATGACAGTCTTGTAGAAAACATGTCAACAATATAAACAGATTCCTTGGTTTTAAAGGATGGCTGGCTTTTTTAATTAGAGTAGGAAGTGAAGCAGAGTGTGGAGGCTGGCAGGAAAAATCCAACTCCCCCTTCACATCCTTATCAAAAGAAAAAATACAATAGTTTAACACTATGCATTTAATATAATATCATTCACAGGGCGGGACAAAAAACATAACTACGATTAGCATCATTTTAAAAACTAGCTGTAATTGCAACAGTTCTTTAGTTTACTTTTAAAAATTGTAATCTTAGTCACTATCTTTTCTTGTGGCCCTATTCCTTCTCCCTCCCTCCACATGGTACTACAATCTGTTGTCACCACTCACTATATAGTATCCCAATTAAACTAAGTTTATTGGGACTGGTAACCTTTTCTTTTGTTACTGTAAAACACCATGCACAACTATGTTACTGTAGTATCAGAAAAATGTGAACTTTATAACCTGAGGCTTTTATTTACTCAAGATGCTGGCTTTCAGAGTTCTTAAACTATAATTTAGGCAATGTGCTTCAAGGCATATTCCCATAGGTGCTGGAACTAGAGGTGTGGCAGCAGCCCCTGGTTTGAAGTGGTTTCCATCATATCCAGTTTGGCTCAGTGACTCTCAGAACCCTGACTATACAAATTGTTCAAGCACCCCTGTATATTCCTTCTGCTTCTAAAGGCCTCAGCAGGGAGCAGTAATGGGAAAACCAGTTAGGAAGGATTTATCTAAGCTATGTTAATACACTTAGCTATTCAACACAGGTTCCTGCTGCAGCATCAACAGAAGATGAATTTGAAACAAGAGATCAGAGTAAGTAAACTCAATTGACTAGGATCTAAAAAAACCCATTAAGGACAAATTATAGAAACTGATGAACATCTTAAGATTTTTATTTGTTGCACATTCACTAGAGTTAGGCACTTCCCAAGTTTTCACTTGTTCAGAAAGCAGATAGACAAAAGGGAGAAGCTTTCTTTTACAACTCTTTACAACTCTTCTTGAATAATCTCAGACAATTCCCTGTGTAACAAGTTCCTACACACCCAAAAGTCAATCATACTAAAAAGAAAAGTCCAGGGTTTGAAGGGGAAAATTCCCTCTTTAATAGGCAGATGATTTTGCCTTGGCAACATAGTATCATATTTCTTGAGGTTTCTATCCATCACATTTCATGATATCAATCAGGCATTTCTTTGCCCCCACTTGCACAGATGCCAGATTCTATCAACACAGACCTGCACTGTGCTCTCCTAAGCCTTGTACAGAACTATACTTTAGTTACCCTCTAGTCTCATAAAAACTGGGTTTTGTTCCATTTTGCTCTTGAAATGACAGACTTTTTGACAGTCCTCTGCAAGAATATATACATGAAGTGTGATTTATACTGAGAACAATCCTCCTATATCTAAGTTTGACCTGGATTTACACTTTCAAGACAGTGAGCCTGGGATATCATTAACCTCTGGTAACAGCAAAGATGCACTATTCAGATTTTTTATGGGACTTTCCCCCAAACAAATAATTTTTGATGATTTACAGTAAAATTGCCTGTCATAGGGACTCTGCTCGATCTCCACAGAGACAACAAGTCTCCCTTGTGCAACAGGCAAGCTGTGGCTTTCTGATACCAGTGAGCTTACAAATAAAAAAAATCAGTGCTGCAATGAGGGCTTGTCTAGATGAACAGTTTGCATTCGGCACGCTGGGGTGTAAATCTACAGCACACTAGCCTGCCACACAGGTTGACTTCAAAGGAGCTACTCTATTTTACACTAGCTAAAGATCTGGTTCTTGATATTTCCAGAATTAGAAATAGTCTTGGCTATTTGCTTCCCAAAAAAATGTAATGTATATTGTGTTTATGTATGTAATATGAAAATTAGCCACACTTCTTTCTGTATGAAGTCTGGGATACTCGGTCTTCTAACTAAACAGATTAGAAAGAATATTACTGAACTTATAATTCTCTTCAATACCGTTATACACTTTAGAACAGATTTGTAAAGGCAACTTGCTGGGTCTGCGTTGCTATTTAAGCTGTGATCAATAAAGAGTAGTTTCCAACAAGCTGATTTTAAGAATTTCACTGTGAAAATGCCATCCTTCACTATACTCCAGCTACCTTGCACTGGGGCACAAAGACAGCATATCTCTATGTGCCAAGTATGCATGAGATGAAGATGCTGTTAGAACATGTTCTTATGTTCTAAATGCATACATGACATTGTGCTACTTTTACACAGAATACTTGTCTTATTGAGAAGAGCTGAAAAGCACCTATGCTGCATTCAGTAAATAAATGGAAATCAATTCTGAACAGTTTATGTTTTCTGTATACTAGGAGTTTTTAAAAATCTACTTATTAGCTGTACTCTGGATTTTTACATCTGAGTTAAATGTACATTTTCTGGAATATTGAAGCATACCTTATATATTCTACATTTAAAAACAGTTCAGACAACAGAAACGATTCCATTTTCATTTTTCCTTTGGATTTACCATTCCTTTTATCAGACATATTCATTAAAAATCAGGTTCATGCTTTTCACTCAAAGAGGTTTACATGATGAAACAGCTGTCAATAAATCCCAAAGAGGATTGAAGCTCACATGTCGCTGGCATGACTAAGGAGGTAGAGTTGCTCCTATCACTCACTCCTAGAGATTAAAGTCGGGTCTATCTGAGGAAGCTTCTTTTTAAAAGTAGCAGGGTGAAAAAAAAATCACATTATATAAAAGTACAATAGTGGGCAGAGTAGTAGTTGTAAAACGTTGATTTACAATATGCAGGCAAGCATATTAATGCTGGCTTACATATCCTACAGTAGGCTTATCTACTGAATAACAGTTCCTACTCCAAAGACAAATGTAATGCCTCACCAGACACAAATTCAGTCAAATTGTGAGTATGGGTGTGTTACATAAAAGCTTCCATGCAAAAAACAGCACCAGAGCTTCATTTCATACTACAGCATCCCAGACGTAACAATGACACTATGAATGGTATGCCAGATGGACCCTGTTTTCTATTCTTACTACTCTGGGGAGGGGAGAGGGACTAGCTCATTAACCACTAGTGAAGCCATCAGCCTCTCCCAGCTGTTTCTGGAATTACATTAAAACCATGGACAAGTCAGCTTCTTTTGCCACATCTCTCTAAACTGTGAGTTACTGTAACTACCAAACTGCTTCCATTAGCAAAAACTCAACCTTTTTCACTCTTGGGAAGATGAACTAGTTGATACCTGTCCATAACAAACCCCAGATTGTACCTATTAGAATTATCGTTTAAATAAAATACTTCATCTTCACAGTTCCAAACATCAGAAGTAAAATCACTGTACTTCACTTGGCAGAAATACAGAGTGTAGAAGATATGTGCGAAGAAATAGTGAGCAAACTAATGAAACCAGAACCTCCCAACCCCCCCACTTCTGACTGACAAGACTGGCCCCCGTTCACACTATGGTCACTGATTGATGGATCAGGTTCCAGGTCCACATGGCCACTGGCTGCTGCTGGCCCATCTGCATAATTGACTCCAAGTTGCCCATGCAGGCCCATTAGTACATGCTAAACAGAGAACCGCTCGTGTGGGCACTGGCAGTAAGCATTTTGGTGCCTCATTCAGCAGCTTTAGCTGCATTTCAGAGAATAAATCACTTAAGCTCCTTATGAGTCATAAAAAAACCCAGAAAAATCACAGTTCATAGTGACCATGTATTTTTTTTTTAATGTGTAGGCTAATTTAATTTCGTCTGCACCTGTGTATTTTCCAACTGCTATGTTCAATTTAACATCAATTGCATACCCCTCAATCCTTAAAAACGTGATCATTATTCTGGGAACTTTTGTTATGCTAAGAAACTTCCTAGCTACAGAATGACTTTCGGTGCACCGAATGTGAGGGTGCACACCAATTTGCAGTGAGATCTGACATTTTACTAGTCCCAGAGGAAGTGACATTTTAGTGTTCAATGACTGTGTGTTGGAACGGATGTCTCTTTCAAGAGAACTGTCCGCTAGAATATTGGTTTATAACAGCATGACAAGTTAAAAAGGGGGAGATATGAAAGATCTCTTTCTCTACACACCCACACATATCTGCTCGTTTCGAGAAAGATGAAGTTCCCCATTGCTGTTCATAACCTGCTCTTCATTTCCATTGGGATTTGGAAAAGCAATTCAATGAAAAGCAGAAAGGAGTCAATATGAAAAGGTGCAAAAACACCTCCACTGAGGGACAAAGGACCATCAAATCCTATGAGCTACTTTTAAGGACAGGAGGTACTCGCTTCTAATCATGCTGGCCTCTTGCTTTCCTGCCTATTCCAGTTTCAAGGGAGTTATGCCATTTTACATTGGCTGAGGGTCTGACACATGAAGAAGACTGTTTACAATGGTTACATTAGCTCACTTTCCTTTAATTCACTCCTGCATCCTCTTCAGTATGGTTTCCACCCACTTCACTGCTCTGCAACTGCTCTCAAAGTCTCCTGCAGCCTCTTCCTAGACAAATGCCAGGGTCTATGCTCATCCTTTCACACTGTTGATCACTCTCTTTCTAGCTATTTGGTCCTCACTCAACTTTCAAGGTTCCGTCCTCTCCTGGTTGTCCTCCTACCTCTCTAACCTTCCCTTCTGTGTCCCTTTCAACCGATCCTCCTCTGCCCCCCTTACCTGCTTACAGGTAATATTATATTTGATCCTGGGCTCTTACCTCTTTTACATCTATACTCACCTAAATCAATACTACACTATGCTATACTAACACCAACTGAGAATCTCACCTACACGCAATCTCAGAAATAACATGGCCCAAGATTAAGGTCTAATTTCCTTCCAGGTCCCCCCACTAGCTCCTTTCTCAACTACTCTTGGCAGCACCTCCGTGCCTCCAGTTACTCAATCCTCTAACCCTTAGGCTCATCTTCAGCTCCTTCCTCTCCTCCTTCCCCAGGCCAAAACTAAAATCTGTCATGTCTCCTTTTACGTCTCTAAACATTGACCCACCTGCAAAATCCCTAGTCCATGCACTGTTCATCTCCCACCCTGACTAGTCTATTCTATTTCTCTCTGGTGTCTGCAATACTATGAACATGTGCCATCTCCTCAGGAATGAGAAAGGGAAAAAGAAAGAGAAAATACAACCTGAGTTCATAATAATACTTAATAGGTGGAGGAGGAGGAGAGGTAGCAGGCAGTAGGGAGTTGCAAAATGGTCAATTCAGGGTTGTGAGTCCATGTGCTTGGAAAATGTAAAGGGCCAACCACCAGAAAGCCTAACAGGAACATTTTCTCAGCCTGCTTATGTCTACACTGCAACTGGGAGGTGAAATTCCCAGCTCAGGTAAATGTATGCATACTAGTGCTGCTCCTAGGTCCATAGTTAGGCCACTACCCAAGCCACCACAGCCACACTAATATTTTAGTGCACTAGCTCGAGCAGAGCTAACACGCATACATCTGCCTAGGTTGGGAATGACCCTGACTGGGCAATCTTATTCTACAGAGATTCGTTAGCAACTAGCGACAGAGTCTTGTAGCACCTTATAGACTAACAGATTTTAGGGATCATGAGCTTTCGTGGGCTAAGACCCACATTTATTTGATGAAGTGGGTCTTAGCCCACGAAAGCTCATGATCCCTAAAATCTGTTAGTCTATAAGGTGCTACAAGACTCTGTCGCTTTTGCAGATCCAGACTAACACGGCTACTCCTCTGATACTGTATTAGCAACTAGGCAATCACCAGGTAAGGCGCTTACAGGTGAAGGGCTATTTCTGAACTCTGGCTGCCAGAGAGATAGCAGTGGTCTCGCTTAGCATGTTGGCCAATTTGATTTCATTTCCATGTATTCCCAGTCTGCTTGTATGTATCCATCTGTTGTTTCTTGTCTTACAAAACAACTTACAATCGAAGTATGTCAGCGACCATTTTTGGGGTCTACCACAAGGGGTCCTGGTTCATGATTGGGTAAGCTTAGGTGCTTCAAGAATATAAATAGTCAATAGAAAGTATCACTAATGTCACACATTTTAAACACCAAAGGAAATCAACTGATAGCTAGTGCTGGTAACAAACCATGGGTGTACTGTGCAACCTGTGGGAAACGCAATTCAGTAAATAGCTGCCTTCTGCACAAGCTGCCATCTCCAGATGGTCTTAAAGCATAGAGTGCGTTATAATAATCCAGCCTGGCAGTGACCGGCTATGGAGATCCCAGTACTGGAAAGAGTTCACCGGGAGTTCACGCCCCTCTTGCCAAAGAGCAAATGATAAAAAGCTCTCCTGGAAACCACTTCGACCTGAATATCCAGCCACAGCAGAGAATTGAATAAGACCACCAGGCTTTGAGGATCCAAAATAAATGACAGGCATATTCCCACAACTGAGGTGCCAATCAATCAACAAAGGGAAATCTATGGCTAGCAGAGTTAAGGACACTAAGAAGGTGTTTCTTAAGTATATAAGGAACAAAAGTAATCCTGACAATGGTATTGATCCATTACTAGAAAGAAATGGTAGAATTGCCAATATTAATGCATAAAAGGCAGAAGTGTTAAATAAATATTTGTGTTTTGTATTTAGGGAGAAATAGATATAGTCATATCATACAATAACAATCTTTCCATTCCACTAGTATGCCGGGAGGATGTTAAAGAGCAGCTATTAAAGTTAGACTCTTTTTAAAATCAGAAGTTCCAAATAACTTTCATCCAAGAGTTGATAAAAATCTGGCTGCAGAGCACACTGGACATTAATGTTGATTCTCAATAAGTTTTGAGAAACTGGGGGAGTTCCAAAAGACTGGAAGAAAACTAATGTTGTTCCAATATTTGAACAGGATGCCAGATAATTATAGGCCTGATAGTCTGATATCAATCCCAGGCAAGACAGTGGAGCAGCTGATATGTGACTTAATTAACAACAAATTAAACAATAAATACCAATCAACATGAGTTTATGGAAAATAGATCCTGTCAAACTAACTTGATTTTTTATGAGTTTACATCAAGCTTGGCTGATAAAGATAGTGTTGATGTAACATACTTAGACTTCTGTAAGGCATTTGACATGGTACCACAAAACAGACACTGATTAAAAAACTAGAATGAAACAAAATTAACATAGCACACATTACATGGATTCAAAACTCACTAACTGATAGGTCTCAAAACATAATTATAAACAGGGAAACACTGAATGGGTATAGTGGGGTCCCACAGGGGTCATTCTTGACCCTACACTATTTAACATTTTTATCAATGAAAAAAATATAAAATAATCACTGGTAAAGTTTGAAGATGGCACAAAGATAGGGGGAATGATAAAAAAAATGAGGAGGACAGGTCGCTGAAACATAGCGATCTGGATTGCTTAGTAACCTGAGTGCAAGCAAACAATATACATCTAGGAACAAAGAATGTAGGTCAGGGATCGGCAAGGTTTGGCATGCAGATCACCAGGGTAAGCCCCCTGGCGGTCCGGGCAAGCCCCCTGGCAGTCCGGGCCGTTTTGTTTACCTGCTATATCCACAGGTTCGGCCGGTTGCCGCTCCCACTGGCTGCAATTTGCCATTCCAGCCAATGGGGGCTGCGGGAAGCAGTGTAGGCAAAGGGATGTGCTGGCTGCCACTTCCTGCAGCCCCTATTGGCCTGGAGAGGCAAACCACAGTCAGTGGGAGCGCGATTGGCTGAACCTGCAGACGTGGCAGGTAATCAAACCAGCCTGGCCCGCCAGGGGGCTTTCCCTGGCAGGCTGCAGGCCAAAGGTTACAGATTCCTGATGTAGGCCATACTTAGAGGATGGGGGACTCTATCCAGGGAAGCTGTGACTCTGAAAAAGATCTGGGGGGTCACTCAACAGCTACCAGTGCAACCTTGTGGCCAAAATATCTAATTCATCCTTGGATACATAAACAGGGGACTCGAGTAAAAGTAGAGAGGTCATTTTACCTCAGGTTTTGGCAATGTTGCAACAGCTGTATCCAATTCTAGCGCCCACAATTCAAGGAGAAAGCTGATAAATTGGAGAGGGTTGAGAGAAGAGCCACAAGGATGATTAAACATGCCTTATAGCGACAGACTCAATTAACTCAATCTATTTCTCTTATAGGGAAGATGACTTGATCAGAGTTTATAAGTATCTACACTGGGGAAACAAATATTAGATAACGGGATCTTCAATCTAGCAGACAAAGGTATAATAAGGTCCATTGGCTGGAAGCTGAAGCTAGATAAATTCAGACTGAAAAGAAGATGTACATTTTTGACAGTGACTGGACTATTTACTGGACCAATTTACTATGGTTCATGGTGGATTGTACATCACCAGCAATTTTGAAATCAAGATTGGATTTTTTCTAGAATATCTGCTCTAGGAATTATTTTGGTTACGTTCTATGGCCTCTGTTAGACAGGAGGTCAGACTAGATGATCACAGTGGTCCCTTTTGGCCTTGGAATCTATTCATCTAAATTGGCTAACGTAAATCCAAGAAATGGCTTATTTATCAGCTGTAATTGCCTACATACAGTTTATTTCTTTTGGAAATCTGATTGCCTGGCTGGCTTAACTCTTTGACCTTATAATGTAAAAAAAGTTGTCAACATTAAAAGCCTCCTTCATTTAAAAAGAGGTTTACATGATGAAGCAGCTGTCATACCCCAAAGCAGATTGACGCTCATATGTCACTGGCATCTTTCCACAATTGGCTTTGGAGGCCTAAGTAAGAAGGCCTCAAAACAACCATGTTGACAACAATTAGGAAAACAGTAGCAGGGTGTAAAACTCAGCCATTTGCTACTGTTTCTCAGGCACTCATGTAAAATAATGTTTCAGTTTTGATCCTTGTAGGTTAAAAACTGGCCAAGAATTTAGCTTTGAAATTTGGGTTCAAACAAAGCTTGACGGAGCAAAAAAGATTTTATAAATATTCATTTGAATAAAAGCCCCAAATTCACTTTGCGAATATCTGTGGCTGCTCTTATTTACTATGCACAAACATTCACACTAGTTAAATTTTATTTGCAAAAATGTCTCATCAGAATATGGATTCTCTGAAAGTATTCTCTGGAAGTGTGGCTATGTTTATGTCTTTAAAAGGTCATTCTGGGTTTTACTCAGAAAGTCAGAGAACAGAAGCAATAACGTGATCCATTGTGAATAAATCATAAGCAGAATAAGAATCAGGCCTGCACAACATGCGGCACGCACGGGCTCACTGTGTAGCCTGCGGGGGGTGAGTAGGGGTGGGGCAAGCCATGGGGTGGGAGGAAGCGGATGGGGGCGGGGCGAGCGTGGTGCTTTTCGGCCCGCAGCTGGTTTTTCTGCAGTAATATGGCCCTCGCTGTTTTCCAAGTTGTGCAGGCCTGGCTCAGAGTAATAGTTTGAATGAACAATGCACAAGCAATAATGAAATATGTTCACATAAATCATTCATTGAAAATTATAGAAGTTTATAGAAATTGAGATCTGTTTTAGGATAGTCCACTAACAAATAAAGATACTAAACTCATCAAATAAATTATCTGCTGTTTGCTCAGCTGTAATTCAAATGACTCCAAAATGTCATGGACTCACCCTGAATTCATCCATAAAACCACTTTCCCGCACTCTTTCAAATCCCTCTTCATGATATACTGTGATGCCAATGGGAAACTGATAACAGCTGGGTAAATGGGCAGTAGGAACTTCTGATATTAATTAGGGCTATCGATTAATCGTAGTTAACTCACACAATTAACTCAAAAACATTTATCGTGATTAAAAAAATCAGTCGCGATTAATCACAGTTTTAATCACACTGTTGCACAATAATATACCAATCACAATTTATTAAATATTTTTGTTTTTCTACATTTTCATATATATTGTATTCTGTATTGTAATTGAAATCAAAGTGTATATTATTTTTATTACAAATATTTTCACTATAAAAATAATAAACAAAAGTAACAGTAATAGTAACTGCACTCAAAAACAAAATGAAAGCAATGGAAAAGCCTTTTGGACCCCACTGACCTCCCTTTCCATGAGCAAACTCTCAACCCTCCTCTAAAGCTTTATCAAATACATGGATATTGCAACATGATCAAGTTTGGGCTACATTGGACAGGGTTATGTGGATGATGCTTTAAAACAGCAAGTAAAACACATAACTATTAGCCAGTATTGGTTAAATAACCAACAGAAAGTGTATATTTATTCCAGGAATTCACATTATATCTTTTATGCATGAAAACAAACTGTATAATCTCTGTATAAATCCACATTTATAACAAACGTTAAGAGAATATTTAATATGCCCAGACTAAACTAAATTAAAAGTTTTAAATGAAATCCAATATGATAACGTTAATATTAATTCTTTGTATTGCAATAGCATCTAAAGGGCCCACCTGGGAATCAAATCCCATTAGTACTCTGTGCTCTATATGCACACCAGATTTCTGAAGGCTTCTACAATTCCCAGGCCATAAGAGAATGGATTAACAACAAACTTCTAAATAAATCATTCTAACTGCCTTAGTTTCTGTTCCAACGTGTGGGCAACTGACAAGACAGATCAGAATGGGCCCTTCAGAAATGTAAGATTTCTACTCAAAAACGGCCAGTTTTTGACTTGCCTTAAAAACAGATGATGTAATTACCAGAATAGCCAAAGGGAGGTATGGCCAGCCATTACATCCAAAGCAGGAGAAAAAGGCCCAAAGTGTTATGTGAAGAAATGGCTTGTAATCAGCTTTCTTTTTGTCTTTGTGTCTTTTATATTCCCAGCCCCAAAATGCCCTGAGCTTTTCAGACTCAGGTCTAAATGACGTCTCAAAGCGAAGAGACGTGCCTAGTACAATTAGGGTCACCAGACAGCAAATGTGAAAAATCAGGACAGGAGGTTGGGGGTAATAGGAGCCTATATAAGAAAAAGACCCAAAAAAACCCAAAATCAGGACTGTTCCTATGAAATGGGGACATCTGGTCACCCTAACTACAATTCTGTCCATGCCGTCTTCCTGATTAATTCAGATTTGGCCTGTGGGGCCTATTAAGCCCACAGCTGTAGGCCTCCTCTTCTGCCTCCCAAGTTGAGATATGTAAATAAGAATTTCAGCTTTATGTACCAAAACCAACAAGTCTTTAGCCCTTTTCCTGTGCAGGTAGCCTAATCTGCCATTCATGCTATTGAGATGCCTCTTCTTCTGGCCAGAGGTGACAGCTAGTGCTCAGCAGAGGAGTGCTGAAAGTTGCATCTGATGAAGTGGGTATTAGCCCACGAAAGCTTATGCTCCAACACGTCTGTTAGTCAATAAGGTGCCACAGGACTCTTTGCCGCTTTTGCAAATTCAGACTAACCCAGCTACCCCTCTGATACTTGACACTTAATAAGGTGGATTTATGTCTGCTTCATATCATTGAAGCAGTGCAAAGCAGTCAGGGTATATCGATCAGCGAACCTGACCTCTTGACTTTACATCATTTATTTTTTGTGATGTAATGTAACTGAAGGCTAAACGCTGACTTCAGATATGTGCTTGTAACTTGACTCCAATAGGAGACGTGTCTGAATATGCTAGAGCAGAATTCTGGCACAGAAATTATTTCTATAAGTCCAGTACAACTCGAAGAACTAAAATGTCTATGCTTTTAACATATTAATTTGTATTGGTAAAGTATCTTCAAAGCAAAGTCATATGTTTACAGCACATTTAAATTTCAACAGCACTACATATTACAACAAAAGTACGTGTTGATAACTATTGAATCAGTGAGACGACCCACAACTCTTAAGAACATAAGAAACATTATACCAGAACAGACCTCTGTTCAATTTAATGAAGTCCAGTAAATTGTTTCTGAAAGTAAAAGATACCAGATGCTTCAGAGAAATACACAAGAAGCCCAGAAGTGCAAAATTATGAAATTGCCCATAATGGAAATTTCCTCTTAACTCTTTCAGTTAGTAGTTGGTTTATGAGCTGAAGCATTTTTATATCCCTAATGCTGTATAACTGTAGTTGTCACTGACGGCATATTCTGACCTTTCGATGGTGACTCCTTTTTACCACAATCATCATGACTATGGAAGAATATGGGCAGATGGAGAAAGGGGGAAATGGAACTAGTTGCAGTAGAACCACAAATGCATAATCCGGTCTGGTTCTTATGCCCGCGTGTGGATGATGGGTTACTTAAGAATGCAAAGCTCAGAAAGGAGATGGTTTCTGTGCAGGATATTTGCAGGAAGTGTAAGTTAAATGAAGTGGGTCAGTATAGGGTTCCCATTTTGTTACTAGAAGGAAAAAACCTGGCTCTTCTGTAATGTCAGGAGTCAGATCCTCAGTTCCTGTAAATCAGTGCAACTCCACTGAAGTCAATGCGGCTGACTGATACCAGCTGAGGTCTTCAAGTCCTTTCTACACCTCTTTTGTCCTGAAAGAGAATTGACAAAACTACAGTGGCGTTCCCTGGTGTGAATTCTGAGCTCCATCACAAATGGCAGCAAAACTGAGCTCAAGGTTTCAGGAATCAAGGTTTAGCTTTTCCCAGAAGACGCTGTGGTGCCAAACTCTGAAGTGGAGTAATAAGAGAAGTTGGCATGCTACGGTCCACCAAAAGACGGCAACAAAAACAGCCCACAGGTACCAACAGAGACACCAACATAACATCAGTTCCTCACTCCTCTCAACATGGGAGGGAGTATCAACAGAAGTTGATGCCAACACATTCACCGTCCTACATGTCAAGGAGACAGATGTGTAGGTATCACAAGAGCTGATTATAACTATGAAGAGCTACTGGGCAAGAAACTCTACGCTCTGTCTCCCTTTTTTTCTCCCCCCACCCCCACTCCCACCTAATAGAGGAAAGAACAGAGGAAAACTGTGTGGTCGCTGGATTTTCCCCAGAAACACTAAATAACGCAGGAAGCAGGTGAGAGGTCTGACCCACAACTGGGGACATGGCTAGAGCAGCAAGAGAGAGGAACAAAGGAATTAAGGGTGGGGACGGGTAGAAAGGAGATAAAGGTGTCACCTACGATGGTGTGGAGAAGAAAGGAAAGGAGGGTGCTGAGAGTTGCAAAAAAAAGTCAAGTCAAAGCCAGGGGGCATTTGACTGATAGTGAAGGAAAGAAGGTGGTGTTCAGAAATGAGAACATATTGAATGAGAGATCTAAGTGGGAGCAGTGCTTAGAAAAGACAGTCCCAGGAGTCACCATGGTGGTTTATCCAGGGCTATTGGTCAAATGAGGCTAGGAAGAGGGAAGCAATAAAGTCAGATGGGACGTCAGAGTGAAAGCTGGAGTTAGAGGATTTGAGAGGTAAAATGGCAGCTCAGGCAAAAGGGACAAATCTAATGAAGACTTAACAAGTGGCCTCAAACCCTTGAACAAGCATGAGCCTGAAGTACCCGAACTGGAGGCAAAACACCCTCCATGCTATGTACACATCACCATAGGCACCGACTCAAGTCCTGGAGCTCCCATGTAAAATAATGGTGGGTGCTAAGCACCCACCAGCAGCCCGCCCCCATCAGCTCCTCCCCCTCCTCCCAGTGCCTCCCACCTGCCAGCGGCCCCACCAATCAGTGCCTCTCCCACCTCCCCTTCAGCACCTCCTGCCCTCTACAATCAGCAGTTTCACAGTGTGCTGGTGGTAAGGGGAAGGACCGAGTGCAGGTTGTGCCCTGGAGAGGGGGCAGAATGGGGTGGGAAGAGATGGAGTGGGGGGAGGCCTTGGGGGAAGGGGTGGAGTGGGCGCAGAACCTGGGGCAGGTGCCCCCTCCCTCCCGCCCCCTCGGCACATTAGAAAGTTGGCGCCTTATCACACTAAAGCGATGAAAGGGAAAATGCAAAGGAGGGTTCATTGACTGGCTAAGCAGCAGTTCTGCAGAAAAGGACCTGGGGATTACAGTGGATGAGAAGCTGGATATGAGTCAGCAGTGTGCCCTTGTTGCCAAGAAGGCTAACAGCATATTGGGCTGCATTAGTAGGAGCATTGCCAGCAGATCAAGGGAAGTGATTATTCCCCTATCTTTGGCACTGGTGAGGCCACATCTGGAGTATTGTATCCAGTTTTGGTCCCTTCCACTACAGAAAGGACGTGGACAAATTGGAGAGTCCAGTGGAAGGCAATGAAAATGATGAGGGGGCTGGGGCACATGACTTACAAGGAGAGGCTGAGAGAACTGGGCTTGTTTAGTCTGCAGAAGAGAAGAGTGAAGGGGGATTTGATAGCAGCCTTCAATTACCTAAAGGGGGGGTTCCAAAGCGGATGGAGCCAGGCTCTTCTTAGGGGTGGCGGATGACAGAATAAGGAGCAATGGTCTGAAGTTGCAATGGGGGAGGTTTAGGTTGGATATTAGGAAAAACTTTTTCACTAGGAAAGTAGTGAAGCACTGGAAAGGGTTACCTAGGGGGGGGTGTGTGGGGGGGGGGGGATGGAATCTCCATCCTTAGAGGTTTTTAAGGTCAGGCTTGACAAAGCCCTGACTGGGATGATTTAGTTGGTGTTGGTCTTGCTTCGAGCAGGGGATTTGATCAGTGGTCCCCAACCTTTCTGCGGCCAAGAGCACATTCCTATGCTATGCCGCGTCCTCTGGCACCCGGGGCATGTCCGCCAAAGTGCCTGCTTCCACTTTCAGTGGCATTTCGGCGGCCCCACAGCGTTCGTCCCTGTGTCTGTCAAAATGCCACCGACAGCTGAAGCTGGTACTTCGGCAGTTTTTCAGCGGACGCACTCCCACAAGTGCACATAAATGCCCTGGCAGGCAGGGCCGGCGACAGGGGTGGACAAGGGGGACAACTGTACCGGGCCCCGGACTTAAGGGGGGCCCCCGATGTAGTGCGCAGCAGGCGGGGTGGAAACAGGATGCTTGGACCTCTGCAGAGGCGTGGCGCATGCGCCACGTGGCCGACCACCGCGTGCAATCCCCCACCAGGCACCGCCAGCCACCCCAGTGCTGCACTGTAGACAAGCGCGACAAGCGCCCGCACGCACCGCACGGCTGACGCTAGACTCCAACCACAGCGGGCCCGGGGAAGCGCGCCCGGCTGCCCTGGTGTGCGGCGCGGACGGTGGCGGAGCGGAGGCGCCCAAAAGGGTCACGGGGAGCCAGCCTCGCCAAGGTAAGGGGGCAGGGGGCCTGGCCCCACTCGGGGGGCGGTGGCTCCGGGCGGGCCTTTGGGCAGGCGGGTGGGCTCTGCGGTGAGTTCACCCCTGCCTCGGGAGGTTCAATCATCGGCGTGGCTGAGGGGGCTGGGGGGCAGGCAAGGGGGCGGTGGGGGGGGGGAGGCTATGCTGGACGGGTGGGTCAGGCATGGGGGGCAAGGAGGCTGGGCTGGGAGTGGGAGGGGGGAGGAGGTTAGGTTCGGTGGGATGGGCCGGGCCAGGCAGGGGTGGGGGAGGGAAGGCGGTTATATGGGGGGAGGCTGGGCAGGGGTAAAGGAAGATCACCCCCAATAGCGGGGTGGGCCAGGCAGGGACGGGTGGGGAGGGGAGGAGGTTAGGCTGGGGGAGGAGATTAGGTTGGGGTTGGGTGGGCCAGGTCATGCGGGGGAGGGGGGGCGCACAAACTATCAGAGTAGGGGGCCCCAAAATTTCTGTCGCTGGCCCTGCTGGCAGGCACCATGGTGCCCACGGGCACTGCATTGGGGACCACTGGACTAGGTGACTGTGACGGTGTGCCCCATAAGGCTTTATGGGGGTGTGTGCCTGTAAATATGTGTGTGATGTTACTGGAATATGGTTTTGCTGAAAAGTTATATCTCTGTGAAGGTAATGATCCACTGGATCTGTTCAGTCTATTTGTATGTATGTGTCTGTGTTGTATTCAGAGTTATGAATATTGACTATGTGCTTGGTTGGTTGTATGTGGACTTTGGAAAACAGCTGAACAGCTCTCTGAGGAAAAAACTATTCTCAGTTAAGCCCAATTGAAAACCAATCAAGCAAACAATGAACTCTGTAGAAGCCCGTCCACACCCGAGCCTCCTCAGGAATGCGGCCTGACTGGTGGTGAGGGGAGTCTGGTTCAAACCTGCTACTTTGTCCATGTGCTCTGAGAGCCCATGTGGACTCTGTATAAGAAGGAGGAGGGGCTCTCCACCCAGAGGAGGAAGCCTATAAAAACCTGGGAGAGACCTCTCCATTTTGGTTCTCAGCTGGCTAAAAGAACAGCCCTCCACCCCCAAGGATACCTGGAAGAAACTTCAGGGGGGGGTGCGAGTGATTGCTGGACCCAGGCTAACAGGGAGTTTAGCCTGACAGAAGGAATTCACAGAGGGTGAGGGTTTTTTACTGTAATAGTGTTAGATTTGCATGTTCTGTTTATTTTGTTTGGTAATTCACTGTATTCTGTCTGCTGCTACTTTGAACCACTTAAATCCTATTTCCTGTCTTTATTAAAATCACTTTTTACCTATTAACCTGGAGTACGTGTTGGTATCTGGGGGGGCAAACAGCTCTGCATCTCTCTCTATCATTGTTATAGAGGGCGAACAATCTATGAGTTTGCCCTGTATAAGCTTTAAACAGGGCAAAACACATTTTATTCAGGGTTTGACCCCATTGGGAGTTGAGCATCTGAGTGCCAGAGGTAAGGATACCTCCTGCCTGTTTCCAGGAAAGCCCACAGCTGTTAGGTGACGTGGCTCAGACCTGGCAGGGTACTGAGGTCCTAAGCTGTTGGGGCAGGAAAACTGAGGCAGGAGTAGCCTTGGCACATTGAGTGGCAGCTCCTAAGGGGTTTGTGATCCCAACCCGTCACAGTGACCTCCTGAGGTCTCTTTCTATCCTAATCTTCTATGATTCTATGATTGACATCCACCTCTCAAAAATAAAATTGGCCAGTTAATTTAAGAACAATTCCTTAAAGTTTATTTTATTGACTGAAGTAAATCTTCAATCCTTTCAAATAGTTTCATTGAAACAGCTTGCTTCGGCATACATCTGAAAAATTAGACACTTTGAGATTATTATCCTTGAAAGATAACCAATTTAATTTAAATAGACACATTAAAACAAATTAAACAGACATGTCAAATTAATGGATTTTTTCCTGCAACTAGGACTGGTTTTGTTTGTTTCCTCACCTTTTTTAATCAGTACTACTCTTTATCTATAAACATCATACTAAATATCAGAAGTGAAATTTTCATTACTCTGGAACTGCACAAACATATAGGTTGGGGCCCTGACCCTGCAAAGACTTACTCATGTGTTTAATTTTACTATGAGGAGTAGACCCATTGATTTCAATGGAATTACTTAGAGGAGGAAAGTTAAGCACAAGTGTAAGTGATTGCAAGATCCAGGCCTGAATATTTTATTATTGCAAATATTTCACCTGAAATCACTGTTTGTTCAATGTAGATTTTTGCTATCCGACCCTGGATAAAATGCATGATAAAAAAAAGTGGGAATTAAAAATGCTGCAAGATTCATTTATTATGTCAAAAGCATTTGCATGTAGAAATCTGAAATTGTTTGGGGGGTTGGAGAGAAGAGAGGGCTAGATCAGCTGAGAATTTCAAGGAGACCCTTTTCCAGTGCATAATGCTTTATTATAAAAAGTTAGGAGTACATAATTCTCTGTCAGATGATACGGTGATGACATGGTAATTGTATATTTATCCCTAGATCACTCACAATAACTGCATTTCACTTAGTCGGAAAATGGTTGTTACCACAAGACGTGGATTGCATTTGCAGAAAGGTGGACTCAATGATCTAATAAGTCTTTTTAATCTCTAATGTCTATATCTTATGTTGTTTTTAACTTCAAAATACCATGTTTATTAACTGTGTAAGTACAGTAAAACCTCCATTTAACGGACTAATTCGGGCGAGGGGGTGTCCGTTAAATCAAAAAGTCCGTTATTTAATTAAAAAAAAAAAAAGAGCTGTCGGAGCAGCAGCCCACCCGCCACAGGCAGCCAGCCCGCCCACCCGCAGGCGGGAGCCGGGACCCTGCAGCCCGCCTGCTGGCAGGACTCGGGCGGGAGCCGGGAGCCGGCAGCCAGCCCACGAGAAATGGATTTCGGATGCATCAGACTTGCTCAGAAATTTTGTCCGTTGCATCCGAAGTCCGTTAAATCGAGGGTTTACTGTACTACATATCAGCACTGTATTTACCAGCACTATTCAATGCTGGCACATACAAGACTTTCAAAAGGAGCTGTCTTTGGCTCCCCAAGACACTGCAGCCTGTTTTCTCACACTCCACTTCCTGACATCATGTTTCTAAAAAAGCACATCTTGACTTCCATCAGCCCAATAATAATTCCTGCTGCACTCAAAATTAAGAACCTTTTACATGATTTGACTTTGTTTCCAAACCGCTTGGGATTTTGTATAAGTACCCAGAAAAAGAATATAAAAGGAGTATGAGTTGATTTTTATTAATTTATTAGTATTTATTATTATTGTTGTTTTGTAGTAATTATTTTCAATTATTAAAGACTTCCACATTTCCCTCTAAAGGCTATTTTGGACAAATTATGATAAATCCCTAACTCACCTTCTTTCCCCACAGACATATAAAGGCCAACTACCAAACAGGAAACAGAATAGGGAAAAAATCAGTTCTTCAAGTAAGAGCATATTTTTTATATCACCTATAGAGCCTTTTTTTCCCCAGAAGTGTTTATTTGGTCTTACCTAAACATTTCATGGATTCGTGTCAGTTTCACTGAATTGTTCACATCAAAAAACCAAAAGGGTTCCAAAGAAGTCTAAACGTTTCACTTCAACAGTTTCAAAAAGAAACTTCTCTGTTCAAAAGTTATTTTGTTTTGAATTTTTCTGCAATTTTTTAAAATTCAAAAACACTTTTAAAAAATGCTCCAAATCTAAATGCAACATTTCCTTTTGGGTGAAATGAAACACTACAATTCTCAGCTTGTGTTAAGCAGAATGCCAGGCTAGATTAGCAAAATGATCCCTACTAGCCTTAAATAAATCTATGAAATAAACATCAAGAATCCTCAGAACCACTGAGGTTTCTTGACAACAGTTCTAAATGTCTTTCATTTCCACCCCCACTCTCCGTGGGGTGCTTATCCTATGTATTTCAGGCTGGATTTTTCTACATGATAATTGGGTCTCAGAGGCTCAGAGACTGCTGCCTTCCAGAGTCAAAACTCTTTAGCAAAATGGAAACGGAGGTGGAACGTTTGTATAGCCACTTGCAATATTTTGGAGTCCCCACTTTAAACATAAAAATAGAATCGCACACATTTGGGGCCGGATGCTGCCTCCCTGGCTGCAGTGAGTGTGTAGAGAACATCGTCTAGCAGGTGCTAACGACCTCAAGTAATCAGCTCCTAAATGATCATGTATGGTATTATGTTGTGCTTACTCTCCAGACTGCATTATTAGTGTCTTTCTATGTTTATAGTCCTCCTCAGCAGCGATGCAGCTTAATGCCTTGATGGAGACTTGTGAAGCAATTTGCTAATTTGTGTCTCATTTTATCAAAACAAAGATGTTTTCTATCTGTCGCTTAAACAAACCCATCACAAAACACACAGAGGGGTGAAGAAAACCCAGGTCTCAGATTTGGAAAACATAGTAAAATAGATGCAGAGCAGCTGTAAAAGCTGATATTAGTCCAGGAACCTGCTGAGCCAGTCCCCATCTCTAGGCAATTACGACGGCTATAAATTCCTACCAAGCTTTTCACTCCATACGTTATAGAAAGATATTAAATAAAATATATTTTATGACACTGTAAGGGAATAAAAACAACGTTCAATAAAAGAAATGGATTCAGTTTGTTCTTGTCCTTACCTCCCCTGCATGGCGAGTGGGCTGAAATCTTTCCCAAGGGGAACACAGCAATCCTGCCCCGTTGCTCCATTTTGATAGGGTTTTTGTGGCTGTCCCTGAACAGACACCATTCCATGAAACTCCTTTAACAGCCGCAGCTCATTGAAGTTGCTGGCAATTGGTCCAGCTGCCTCCTTTCCATGCAAGCTGGCATGGTGTGGAGAAGCTGTCTGAGTCAGCTCCATCTCTAGATTTCTAGAGATTGCTCCATCATCTCTGCTATCCAAGTACATACCTTTCTACTGGTTTTCTATCCTGAAAAAGAGGAAAAAGAAATTATTAGGACCATACTGAATCCACATATTTTAGATCTACCCCCATGCACACAGAGGTGTGTGTGTGTGTGTGAGTTTGTTGATATCCATTGGACATATTATATTTATCTTGCACTTTTGACTGCCTTACTTGTACTCTGCTTGGTAATTCATCTCCACCCAAAATACTTTAACATTTGAAAACTCGGAGCAGCTTCAAAAACAGCCATCTTTTAAAATAAATACCTAAAACAGCCTGCCAGATGTAGCTATCCTTCTCTGTATCCAAATGTGGAATTTCCCCAAAAAACATTTTCTCCCAAATTACACTGGTTTATCAGAGAATGAACTACATTCATTGTCATGGCAGGTTTGAGCTCTGACACTGTGACCATCAGAATGAGAAACAGATGCCTGTACACCACCATCAGCCAGGTAGATTTGATATAGCCCTGGTTTTTACTTCAGAAACACTTATGTCGCAGGCCAGTGAGCTATTTGCATATATCCAGCTTACTCAGCAGGAATTGTGGACCATTATGAGTGTAAGAGGGTCTCAAGGACAATTATCAACCAGATTTTCATTTCTGATCTGGTTCCTTTGTGCTTGCTCCTGTGCATTGCTCATCTGACACAAAGGAGACAAATTCTAACTGTAACTGGCCAATTGAGAGGCCTCCTAGCAGCAGGGAAGCTTTAGAGACAACTCTTCTTCCAACCACTCCTCCCTTCAGCACAGGAAGCATGTCAGGGACAAGAAAGGAGCTGATTGGAACTACGTTAAACCAATCCTCAACAGACAATACATTGTTGACGTAAATTAGAGCAGCCCCTGGGCTGACATAGATCGGCCACAGATCAGGAAGCGATAACTTTCTCCTTGCGGCTGCACCTCCCAACCCTGTCTTTGTGCTGAGCTGATCTAGGACCAAGGAGAGAATCCAGCCCAGAGTTAACTCAGCTCTTACCCCAGCTCCCCCCTCCCATACACACACAAAATCTCTCACCTGAGTTTGGTGGTACTTTCAGTCCAGGCTAGCTATAGGTTGAGAGAAGCTATAGGCTAAAGCCCAGGTGCCACTTTCACTCAGACAGGTAATTTGCCCGCTTTACAGTGAGGACTCAGGCTAAACCATTCTAATGCTGATAGTCCTCCTGTACCTTTTCACAATTCCCCCATGTCCCCAGAATGACAGTTCACAATTCAGTGGCAAAGAATCATAGAGCAGCTCAACTTACTGCAACACAAAGTACCAGCAACACATATGGGTGAGCACAGCACCAATAAGGAGACAGTAATTTGCATGTGGCTTTGCAGTGTAGCTCCACAACACCTGGGCACCAATCCCTTAAGTTAACTCTGCAGAGAAAACACATCCTAGCATCCAATCCTGCAGCCTTTATAGGCACAAGAGAAGTCCATAGTTAGTTTGTGCAAGGACCTAATAAAAGCAAATGATAAAGCAATTTGAGAAAAATCAAGAGCAATATATCACTAGGACCAGATGATATTGATTGAAGCTCATTGAATAACACAATACAAAAGTGACTCAATTTTTTTTGAACATATGTGGCAAATTTGCATTGCTATTATTCATGGGGTCACAGAAATCATCAAGTTCATGGGGATCTGGATTACAGGAAAGTTTATTCAAGAAAACATTAGTAGACCCTGAGAAGTACAAGCAACTATTCATATTGGAATTGTGATACTGATTGTCTCCATTTTTCATTTGTTATTCATTACTCTGATGTTAAAAGTTTCAGTCGTCCAATCAGAGAACAAAAAGATACCATGTGTCATGCAGAGGGTGACTATTCAATACAACTCAATAAACGATAGCAAATAATGAAGACATCATAAACAATTCAGATGCTGAAATTTGTTCACAACAACTTCTCTACTCTAGTGAATACTGAAACACCTTTGTAGGAATCAGAATTGGTTTGTGAGAAATACACAAAGGAAAAAAGGCTACATTAATTAGATCATGTATTCGCTTATATTTATTTTAGACCTCAGAAAGAAACAGAAGAGTGAAGCAGCAGCACTACAGAAAAATATATTGAAGGCTTCAAATTCAAAACTAACAAGTAAATACATAAAAAGTTAAAGTCAGGCCCATTAAAATTATTTGTAAGACTTGGACACCGCAGTGACAGATATGGTGTAAAAGCCTGAACAGAAACACCAAATGAGGAATGAAGAGAGACAGTCAATGGATACAGTTTCAAAGAGCCTTGCTTGAGAATATTAAGAGAAATAACTAACCTACAAGCTAAGGGATAAACTCAGATTTGGCTAACAAAGAATATGTAGTAGGAAATGGATGCTTCTCAGAATGGAGGAGTCAGTGTAGTTACATACATAGTTTGGAAATAAGGGCGCTGTTCTGGGAATTAATAATTTGGAAGAGAACATAACCAGATGATTAAGCATTACCCGGGACACTAAACTATTCTAAATCAGCTCCCTGGAGTCTATAAACAGAACGGACCATAACAATGCTTAGCTGAGATACATCTGCTACAAACTTGTATAGCCGTGCTATGAGATTGTAGGATCTGGTTTTGCTTTCCCGTACCACCAACACCATCAACTGGCTTGGGACAAAATACAGGTGAATTCAATAGTTTACAAGAACATAGAAAACAATAGAGTTTGTGCTCTATATCAGTTCATATATAAATAGTTAATGGATAACATAACAGTATATGGCGCTCAAGAATATGAAGCATAACTTCTGAGTTTTGTAGGACCAGAACTTCTTGTTGAGCGCTGCAAATGGCTTCCTCTAGCAGCTCTTTCTAGCCACTCTTAACATAATGTGAGAAGTGAAATAGAACACTGTGTGAGCTGTCAGAGGGGAGGAAAACTGCACCTGTATTCCCCCTCTATGGTCCACCAAGTGCACCCATTCCAGGCTCCCGGGTCCTCAGCTATCCCCTCTCTTGGGCAGAGACCCGTATCTCTTGCCCTCTTGACGAGGAGTTTTCCAGCCTCAACAGTTCGCTACACAGTGATATTCCTAGCAAGCCAGGCTGCCTACAAGGGTAGTGCCTGTGCTTTGTTTTCTTCTGCAGCGGCTGCGAACATTGTAATTGCCTATAGTTATAAGCTACCACGCAGCTCTTTATAAGCAGGCACATTTAGTCTTAAAGGTAAAAGGCATTGCAGAGAAAACATATTAGAACAAGAAAAGAACCCACACGCATGCTGAAAAGCTTACCAGGGTCACTCCAGCTCCACCTCGGGCTCTGAGAGGTGTCAGACCTTTAAAACCCATAGTAGGGTTTTCCCCTTGATTACAAGTTCATAACTGTCTCACATTCAAAACCAGAACACTTCAGTCTTTCCTTTATACAGCTTGTCTCTCTCATCTTGGTCTCACGTAACAGGGGAGCAGCCACCACAGGCCCTCTCCTCAGGGGCGTAGCTTCAAACAGCTGGAATTTTTACATAATTGAAGGTGGGGAATTGTACACACCTCCCCCGAGATATTCTCAGGAAATCACTTAATGCTTTTATTTGTTCCAAGAGTCCATTCTTGTCTGGCACATTGTTCCATCTAGTCCTTTGAACCCCCAAGTCTCACATCAGTCACATCCCACATGCAATCCCAGCCCACAATGATACATAAATCATTCATTTAATACAAGGAACCCCAAAGATACTTAACTTTAATTTTATATGATCTCCCAAGGATATTGCAAGAAATCACCATATGAATTACATGAACAGAGAGAGAATATACAGAGAGTGTGCCAAGACAGAGAATAGACAAAGATTGCCATATGTGTAGAAAAACACAGTGCATCACAGCTTAACAGATAGTCTTGGTTTCAACTCGGCATGGACATGAGAGAAATAACAGTTTCGTCACAGAAAGTGATTAAGTGGCTCACTAGCTCCACAAACCACAGATTATTTTTGTGAGGGGTGTTGAATGACAAGGGAAGGCCTCTAAGACATTGAAAAGCCTTCCCTTGTCATTCAACCCTATCACAAAAATAATCAAGTGGAAAAAGCATCATCATTTTTAATATTACCTACTCTACTTTGCTATCCTGTTCATCTTTTCTGCACACTACTGCTACCAGACAAAACACAAACTCATCAACTCGGAAACAGGATAGATGACACCCCCATGCAGTTTCTTCTCATGGTATATTAATATTAATTCACCATGACCTTTCTACTGCAGCCACAATGCTTCTTAAAGCCACTGCTCTGCTCTCAGTCAGGAGACTCTCTAAGAATACTGTAGTCACACTGAAACTATAGCATAGCCGTTGGCCCTTCATTAAGCAGATCAAATACTTGAGTTTCATGAAGATAACCCTCCATTTCACAGGTTACTGGTTACATTTGTGAAACCTGAAATAAGTCCTGATGCAAATTAGGTTTTATTTTATGATTATTAATGGTGAATACAGTAAAACCTTAGTCTGAAATGCTTTTATATTTTGATCATTAAAATGAAGTGTAAAAAGTATTTAAAACCCAACACTTGAATCTGCACAGTACATAAAAAGCCAGAAGACTGAGTTAAAGAACATTCCATCTTAAACTCATACAGCTGAATGTGGTTTATTGCAACACTTAATTACTAAAGGCCAAATGCTCCCCCTCAATACAGAAAGGCAAGAGAGGGGAACAGACCTAAAAGGAGACAGCAACATTTCTACAGCATGCTCACTCTCTCCCTGGGAGTCTGTGGAATAGTGCCAAACAGTTTAGGCTCTGCAAAATTGGGCACAGGAGAGCACAGCAACAGAGCAAAGCAAAGGAACGGGGTCTCCTCCAATCCCAGTGGGAAACTGCCAGTTCATGCTGATTCTCTGCACCTTAAACACTCCGCCTGATCCCTAAAGGAGAAGAATTTTAAATATTATTTAGTGTCTTCAATTATTAGAACAATATTAGAATAAAACTAATTGACAAGAGATGGAAGAGGCAAGCTAAGCCAGAGGGCTCCAGAACAGTCCGGGTAAAAACAAATCAAATTCACTAGCCTTTCCTAGTGGAGAGAAGGAACCAAAAATGAACAAAGCCCACCTTGCACATAAAGGTCACTATAAATGACAACATTCAGGTCTTAGCCCAAAATAATACTAGGTTCAATTAGCCAACTCCATGGATGGCCTTTTCTTTTGTGTTTTCTTTATCCTATTCCTTTTGTCTTGGGGTTGGTCTACATTTAAAAGCTAGTTTGACATCACTATGTCAGTCAGGGATGTGAGAAAACCCACATCTCAGCCTGTCAGCTATGCCAACCTAACCCCCAGTGTAGACGTAGCTATGTTGATGGAAGACTGCTTCCATCGACGGAAGCAATTTCCTACACTGACTGGAAAAACCTTTCCATGGGTATTGGCTGCCTCTATGGGCAGGTCTACACTACTTGCCGGATCGGTGGGTAGCGACTGATCTTTTAGGGGTCCCTGAGCACTCTTCTGTCGACTCTGGTACTCCACCACCACGAGAGGTGCAGGCGGAGTCAATGGGGGAGTGGCAGCAGATGACTCAGCACTTTGAAGACGCTGCAGTAAGTCAAACTAAATACAATCGACTTCAGCTGCACTATTCCCATAGCTGAAGTTGCATATCTTAGGTTGGTTCCCTCTTCCTCGACCAGGACTACGCTACAGGATTACTCCAGAATAGTCTCTGTAGTATAGACACAGCCTTAGTTTCTCATTCGTAACCTGCTTCGGGTAGCATAATGGGGGAGGCTTTAGCCAAATAGAATCCCACTCAGTTTAATCTTTCTGGAATCTATGAGAGCTGGTGATCAATCAAAAGAATGATATCAGAACTAAAAAGAAGGTGCTACACCACCTTGATTTGGCGTAAATCTATATAGATTTTGACTGTGATGGGTCTAGTATGATGCTCATGTCATTATCACAACTTCTTGCCATCCTACCACAAGTACCTGAACATCCACTTTTAAGACTTTTGTAAGTTATGTAGTATATTCATTTTTTCCCTAAATCTTTTCAGGTGCTAATCAGATCAACTATTTCTCTGAGTGGTTTAAATTTGAAAGGTGGTTTTTGTTTTTTGGGGGTTTTTTTTGGAATACTGCTTTATAATTATACATAACTGAAAAACTGAAATCTGGATTCTTATTGAGCAGAACCCATCAGCAGCACGGACATATGTCCCCTGGAATGGTGGTTGAAGCCTGAAGGGGCATATGAATCTTTAATGCGTCGAACACGTAAATCATCTTGCCATGTCAGCTACAAGAGTGGCATGAGAATGTCTGTTTTCACTTTCAGGTGACACTGTAAACAAGCAAGCAGCATGATCTCCTGCAAATGTCAACAAACTTGTTTGTTTAAGCAGTTGCCTGAACAAGAAGTAAGACTGAGTGAACTTTTAGACTCTAAAGTTTTACACTGTTTTGTTTTTTAAGTGCAGTTATGTAACAAAAAAAATCTACATTTGTAAGTTGCACTTTCACAAGAAGACATTGCACTCAGTACTTGTAGGAGGTGAATTGAAAAATACTATTTCATTTATTTTTACAGTGCAAATATTTGTACTAAAAATAATATACACATTGATTTCAATTACAACACAGAATACAATATATATGAAAATGGGGAAAATATCCAAAATATTTAATAAATTTCAATTGGTATTCTATTGTTTAATAGTGATCTTAAAACTGAGATTAATCACAATTAATTTTTTTAATCTCCATTAATTTTTTTGAGTTAATCACGTGAGTTAACTAGGATTAATCAACAGCTCTACTTTTTATGGTTTTGTTCAGCTCCTTGGGGTCCATACACAGGTGTAGTCCCTCTCCTTTTTTTCTCTAAAATGACTAAGGAGTGGACCCAATCCATTGGTTCTTTGGTTCTCCAAATATCACCATTTGTTGGCATGTTTTTCAGCTCTTCTAATCTCTTTCCTAAGGTTTATGGAACTTTTCACATAGCACATACCACAGGTTTTAAATCTTCTTTTAACTCTGTCTTGTATGTTACTGGAAGACACCACTTTCCTTTGTATATATCCTCCTATAATGCTATTAATACTTTCATAGCTGGTTCTCTGTTGTCTTTCTATGGGCTGGCCCCCACTATGGGGGGGGGGGGTCCGACTGCAGATACGCAACTTCGCTACGTGAATCACATAGCTGAAGTTTGCGTATCTGCAGCCAACTTACCTGCCGCCCTCATGGCGGCGGCAGGTGGCAGCGGGCTCCCCTATCGACTTCAGCTTGCGTCTCCCGGCAAGCTGGACTTCCGAAGTCGACGGGGGCGCTGCGGGCAATCGATTTCTCATATCTTCACAGGATGTGAGAAATCGATCGCCAAAAGATCGATTGCTACCCACCAATCCGGTGGGTAGTGAAGATCAGCGCTATGACATGCATTCTCCCCAGGCACCTCAGATGAATGTAGGACCAAAATTGGTTGCTAGCTCTTATGTACCACCACAACCTTTTGCTTTATTGTTTTCCCTTTGTATTTATTTGTCAGTGTACACTCCCAACACTGGAATTTTTCCTCCATTATAATCTTTCAGAGACTTGACTCATGCACCTTTATATGCTCCTTACATCTCATGATTTCAGTTCCTTTCATTACATTTGCTTGTGCCTCAGTGTCTATCTTGAATCTCATGCAAGTGCCATTTGTGCACATTTTAAGTAGTCAGTATTTTGAGTTTCCAGCCTCCTCTATTATTGGGCTTAAGAATAGCTCTTCCTCTTCATTTGAGGAATCCATTTAGGCACTTAAATGCACGCTTCTGCTTTTGCTGCCCATTTTAGCATAATGTCTGGGCTTAGTACATATTTGTCTCAATGCTGGACATTTCCTATAGGTATGCTAGTTGTCACATCATTGGCATTGTTTCCTGCTTTTCATTTTTCTGTCCCAGCCCAATTTAATTTCTGTTAACTTTTACTTCGATGATTTAGCTCTGCTATTCACAGTCATATGATCTATCATCAGATCCACCTCCCAGAGTAACCGCTTGTGGACTTTTTTATTGTTACATCCCAAGACAATCTGGTCTTTACTGAGAAAATCTTTTAATATTCCATATTCACGGGACTGACTTTTTAGTGTTGAGTCTCTGACAAACACCTCTATGGTTTCCCCCTCATTCGGAGTTCTCATCTGCACATCGTCCTTTCAGAAATAACACTATTTCTAAGGACACAATGATCCTCAAACATTTTCGTGATTTCTGGAAAGCTTTCCCCTCTTTTCCCACCACCATCTATATGGAAGGCACTGTAGACATCGAGGGCATCCGAACCTGCCACTGTTAAGAGCAGAGAAATCTTTGGCTCATCCCCCAGTTTACTTGCCTCTGAAGCTTTCATATACAGCTCAAATTGCTGTATGAACCATTTCCAGGCACATTCAGCATCTGCCCTGATTCTCAGGGCTGGTGGGGGAGTTCCTTGCAGTGGTACAGCTTCTGCTGCAGCCATTTCAATAGTTCCTCTCACTGGGTCTGTCAACTCATAGTGCCTTCCACTGCCATGTCGTAGCTTCCAGACAGGTACCATACTGACTATTTATTAGGAACAGAACTATGTACAGCAGTAAGGTAACAAATTTCTTACTCCTCTGTACAGCTGCAGTCTGTACCTGCATTGTCCTTGGCTGCTTTGTTTCTGCTCCAGCAGGACGTGTCATGGGGAAGCCGCAGAGTACATGAAAAGGGCACAGAGTTCAAAAAAGAATGAGATGAATTAATGGAGGATAGGTCCATCAATGCTATTAGCCAGCATGGGCAGGAATGGTGTCCCTAGCCTCTGTTTGCCAGAAGCTGGGAATAGGCGACAGAAGATGGATCACTTGATGATTATCTGTTCTGTTCATTCCCTCTGAAGTACCTGGTATTGGCCACTGTCAGAAGACAGGATACTGGGTTAGATGAACCTTTGGTTTGACCCAGTATGGCCATTCTTATGAATGTGGCATCTCTGCACTTCCTGGGGGACGTACTCTGCAGCATAAAGAGGTGAGATTCCCAACTGGACTTCCAGTCCGGTGAGTGGTGCTGTGCTGATGACAGCTGCAACCAGGAAAGGGATTAAACCAAGAGGAAGGGATGGAGAGCTTTGAAGAGCTGTTTCTGCAGAGCAATAGACTGGGTGAAGCATGGAAGTGAATTTATGGGGGAAGAGAAAAGAAAACCAATGTATTTTGTTGGCAAGGCAGCCATGCACAAGGGGTGAATGGCGTGGTCATTGCAGGTTTGTCCATACAGACATTTAGTTTGCAACAAGCGGAGGCATGAATCTACCCCTAAATAGTCTGCTGTACACAAACTGGCCCTGTGGCCCCTGCTGCCACCCTTAACATTGTTAATGTGCTTTGATCCAGTCCCATTTCAAGAGGACTAGCTCAAACTGTATTAGCAAACTGTTAATGGACAGCAGTAGAATCCACATGGCAGCTAGTCCACATCCACAGCAAGCTAGTATGGGATAGGGTCACACCCTCGCTTGCTGCAGACCATGTTCACGTAGAAAATCCCTGAGTGGGTATCTGAGGATGAACGCTGTATGGTGATGAATTGGTGGACCCAGGTGCGGAGGGAGTGAATAGTGGTGTGGGATTGATGAAAAAAGCTGAACAGAGGAAACCGTATGCAATACAATGCACTCACAAATTAGTTGTATTGTTCCTACAAAACTCAGGAACTATACACTACACATTTTTGAGCACCATCTACTGGCACCTTATCTCAACTATTTAAATATATACAACCATTGAGCACTATGGTTTCCTGTAAGAGTTGTATTAGAAACAACCAGGTGTGAAACATGTTTGAAAGAGAGACAGAGAATCTGATGTGAAGAGAGTGAGAGAGAATGAAAGAAAGAGCAAATTAAGTTTATTGTGACGCTTGTATGAGAGAAAGTGCATGTGCATGCACACACACGAGACAAAGTGTGTGTTCACAAGAAGTTATTTGGCAGCGGTTGTGTGGTTTGTCAAACCAACCAGGAGCGAGTGTTTCTCTGTTGGTGCACAAGTATGTGTCCAGATATGGATGGTAGGAAGATATTGTATGTGAGACGTTTATAAGGATAGGCTAGTAATTTGTTTGCCTGGCTCTGGTAAGTTTGTGTGACCATTTTGCAAGTCTGCATTAAATGCACATCGAAGCAGAGTTTCAATGAAGATGCCAGCCCGCGGAACTAGTTCAAAGGACACCCCCCTCTCTTCCATACATTTCCATTTTTCAGAAATATCAACCACTATAGCAACGTGGAATAAAAACAGGGATGAAGTGACCTCTTGTGGCAGCCAGGCGGATCATCAAAAGCAATTCTTTCACAAAGAATGGACAGAATTAGTAATTGCCATTTTAAAGGTGGATTGCAAAAAGAAATAAAAATATCCATGCACTTATGGAGAAGAAGCAAGAAATGTTGAATTCCTCCACTAATTTGTTATTAGTGTATGTAGATTGTATGTTCTGTGTGTTGAAGTGCCCTGAACCTTACAAAGCAGAAAACAACTCAGTTCCTAATCAACAGAATTTACAATTTAAATGAACCAGTGAAACAATGCATAGAAAATGCCCTGGGTAAACCCAAGGATAGTTCCGTCTTACGGCCAGTCTACATCAGGGAAACTTGTACCATTGCATCTAAGCCAGTGTAAACCCCTAGTGTAGATGCACAGTACCAGTATGATCTACTCCAATAAGTCAGACCATTACAAGTCCCATTTTACCCATGTGCAGTGTATTTAAGTTAGGGGGCTGCCATTGATCAAGTTTCCTGTTGTACATGTGCCCAAGAGTGCTGCAAGGTTTTTACTTTGCTCTGTTTGCATTTGTTTTAGGAGCTGGTACATCATTCCTTGCTTACTGCTTTCTTTAGTGGGTTGGCATAGAACCATAGGACTGGAAGGGACGTCGAGAGCTCATCTAGTCCAGTCCCCTGCACTCATGGCAGGACTAAGTATTATCTAGACCATTCCTGACAGGTGTTTGTCTAACCTGCTCTTAAAAATCTCCAGTGATGGAGACTCTGCAACCTCCATAGGCAATGTGGAAGCTTCAAGTAGGAAACATATTTTTAAGTATGGATTTGAATGAAAAGTTGTCAGCTTGCCCTCTAGAGGCAGGAGTGAGGTGCAGGCATAATGGTGAACAAGGAAGACGACATGGAATAAGCAAAGAGGAGCATAAACACTTTAAAAAACCCTTTCCATTTCCTTATTATTACGCCTATCAAAGGGGCTGACCCCAAGCCTACTGAAGTGAATGCAAAGATGCCCACTGATTGCATGGGACTTTGAATCACCCGCCAGTTCCTCTTCCATAGCAGACCTCCAGAGGGCACCACGCTTTGATATCAGAATCACCAAAAATCCCTGGCAGCACGAAACCATCCTTTTAGTATGTTCTACATTTCTAGACTTTGTTTTAAAATGAATGTGCAATGCACTAAAGAGAGAAAAATCAGGACTTATATGAAACACTCTAGGCCCAGCTGGTCTCCAGCAGGGTTCCCCAATGGCTGATTAATAAAAATGAGGTGGGACTATTGTCTTTGAAAACGTGCATATCCACAATAGTTTTCCAGCTCCATAAAAATGGACAAACTAAGAAAACATTTTTAATAGCATGAAGTTTCTTGAAGCTCTCATTCAATTCAGACAATATTATTCATGCAAGTCTAGGCGATATCATAGCCTGGAGCCTGCTAAGGCAGCCCAGCAAGAGCCAATTATCCACAACTTTGGGGGAGCTAAAAACAAGAGAGGAGAACAGAGGCATTTAAGGGCTGAATACCTCCTGGGCCTGGGACATGTTCTCTAGTATATGGAAAAGGTGGTTTCTGAGAAAACAGTATTTAAAATAGAATATTTAGATTTCGGACTCAATCTCTCTCTCTTTGGAGTCAATATGAACAGGAGGCACTCCTAGAAAAGAGTTTTACAAATTATTGCTGGAGTCCATTCAAAATATGCACCCTGCTCTTATTAAGATATTGAAGAAGATTATGTAGGATCAGACACACACAGCAGGCTTGAAAGCAAAAATAATCTCCTTTCCATCATGACCTAAATGTATACCAGAGGATTTTTCTCTCTCCTATCTCATAGCCATGCACTATATATACGGTATATATATATATAAACTGTAAAAATTGTATTTTTATATTCCTTGAAAAATTCCACAATCATAAACACTATTTGTCTTCACAAAGGTTAAACATTCTTCTTCAAATCCAAAGGCTTCCTGTGTAACCTTAGTTCCAGAACCTGAAACAATCCTCACAGATGAGAAAAGCATTGGATGCTTCTCACTGATGGAGGACTTTTTGGAAACCTGGTAATGTAACCTTTGGTTACACATTCATTACAAGGCCTGACTCTTCTCTAGGCTGGTGCATAGGAGTTACTGTGGCTGCATTATCAAGAAAATTATTATTATCTTGATAATCTCGGTATTATCAAGAAAATCTCCCAAGAAAATTAAACTTCATCACAACATCTTTAAAATCCCCATAACTGTAAAAATGTTCCAGGATAAAGATATTACAACTGTCATCAGGGTAGGAAAAGCTATTGAGAAGAAACACTCTGAAGGTTAATGTCTTCAAAAAATATCACAGTTTTTTGTGTGGTTGGTTTGGGGTTTATTTGTTTTGTGGCTGTTTTTACACATTTAGATGTAAAGTATATGCAACTATTTTTCACTTTTGAGAGGTATGACAAATAGGTTTCTTTGCTTATTTCCTCTTTTTTTGTCATACAAACATTATAAATTAAAGCAAGCCCTGCTAATTTCAGCTCTATTTGAAAGACAAGAAAACTCAATGTTTGCCATCTGGAAAATGATAAAATCAGCAAGCAGAGGTACTTAATTCTCAGTCTACAAAAAGAATATCATGAAGGGTTTTTTTTCAAAATTTAAAATTACTCTGCAGACTGTCTGAGAGCCAGGCTTACTAAAACACAGTGCAGAAAATTGTGTTATTCCCCCCCACGAGTGACATGTCTAGATTATTGTTATTCCCGTGGTGTCAATCTTTCTTATGTCTAACTTGATAAACTGCAGGTGCTTCAAATTGCAGCAGCAGCTAGAATATCGATATGTAGTAAATCTTCATGTCACATTTTCCCAGTCCTCTGTTAGCCTAAATTTGTTCCATAGAAGATAAGAGGATAAGGAGCCTTCCCACATGAAGAAATTATAGCACCCATATGCCCCAGCAGTTGTACCACAGGAAAAAATAGAACAGGTGCAGAAATTCATCGTACTATTGGTTTATCCTTTTGTCCAAATGGCCGGCAAACTAGAAATAAAAAGATCCTTTTTCTTATACTGCTTGTAGCAGGGTGACCATCCGCTCCCTGCCCGGAAGGGCTGGAGTAAAGCAGGGAAGGGGTTGTGGCTGGGAGCCAGCCAACACCCAGGCTTGACTGGGAAGCAGGCTCAGCTGAGTGGCCACGCCCCAAACAGCTCAGGCCTGTATAAAGGCTGAGAGGCAGGGGCCTAGAGAGACAGTCTTCTCTGTATCCAGAGGAAGACAGGCCTCGCTGTGGGAAGCCTTGAGCAAGGTACCTGGACTGGGGAAGGGCTGGGGTAAGGCACTGGGAGCTAGGGACCTCTAGCCTGAGAGCCCCAGGCTACAAGGCCTGACAGAAGGCCTGACCCAGGGGTACTGGGGTTGCAGGGGGCAGCCCAGGGCTAGCATTAGGAGCAGCAGGCCAACCCCCCTTGCCGGTGATGAGAGGCCATGATACTGCAGTCTGCCTCAGTGAGCGGGGGCAAATGGTGACTGGCAGTGGCCAAGTCTGAGGCAAGGTGGGGATAGTGGGTAGAGGGTTCCCTGGGGAGGGGAGACCCTAAGACTTGAGGGGGTTCTGCAGGGGTGCAACATCCTCAGCTAGAGGGCACCGGGGTCCGGGAGGGACACGGGGCCAGAGTAGGAGCGGGACATCGGCCGACAGAGGGCGCTCCGGAGGCTGGAGAGCTGATTCCCCAGACAACCAGCAGGAGGCGCCACCGGGGTGAGTGCCCGCTCGCTACACTGCTCCAGTGCCAGAGGGTACTCTAGTGGCCTAGGCATATAGTTTTTAGACTGGTCTCCAATGCCATAATATCAAACAGATGGTGGAGTTTGTTTTGCGAAATGCTCTAGGGCAATGGTTCTCAAACTTTTTGGACTGGCGACCCCTTTCCCACATCAGGCCTCTCAGTGCGACCCCTCTTAGGGGCCAGGCTGGGGGGGGGAGGGGTTCCAGCAATCCCTCCCCTGGGGGACAGGATGGGGGGAGGGTGTTCCAGCAGCCCTCTGTGGCCGGGATCGGAGTGGCCTCACGGGGGCGACGGGAGCCCGACGCAGCAGGGGATGGGCTTGGGCTGTCCAGCAGCCCACCGCAGCCAGGACCAGGTACGTGGGGGCACTGACATCCCACCACGGCTGGGCTTGGGGGGGCGTCAGCATCCCGCCACAGCAGCGGCCGGGCTCAGGCTCACTGGCAATCCACCATGGCCAGGCTTGTGGGGGCACCGGGAGCCCGCTACAGCAGAGGCCGGGGTGGGCTTGCAGGAGTGCTGGCAGCCCACCGGGGGGGGGGGGGGGTGTGCCAGCGGCCCACTGCAGCCGGGACCGGGCTTGGGGAGGCACCAGGAGTCCGCTGCAGCAGGAGCCGGGGCCAGGCTCATGGGGACTCCAGGAGAACGCTGGGGCCGGGCTGCGGGGGGCACCAGGAGCCTGCCACAGCAGGGGTTGGGGCCGGGCTCCTATGGACACTGGCAACCTGCAGGGGCAGGGGCCGCCTGCGGCAGCAAGGGCCAGGATCGTGGCCGGATACCAGCAGCCCACAGCAGAGGTCGGGGCCGGCTGCTGGCAGCAGGAGCTCGGGACCCCCGCATAACCGGGTCATGACCCCCACTTTGAGAACCAATGCTCTAGGGTTTATGCATGAAATCATAGCTCTTTGGTACCGTATTTGTCTCAGCTGACGAAACAAGCTCTGTGCAATGCATAATGTTGCTTTAAAAATGAATGAGAATTGTTTCATAAGAATACACAGATTGGCAAGACTAGATTTTTCACTTCTTTAGATAAAATTAAATCACTTATTAATGCAGACCCTGAAATATTTCATCCACGTGAGAGGCATTTTTTTCCAATGGAATATTTCAGTATTTTATTTCCTTCCACTTCCATATTCAGCATTTAAAAACAAAGTTTCATTTTTTAAAAAAAAAAATTCATTCCTTTCTATGCTGAAAGATCCAGCAGCTACATTCAGAAAATGTTTGGCTCCCCTATTATGGGCTTATACTACCATCACTTGCAAAAATAAGCCACGGGGATAGAATTTTTCTTATCTTATAAAACAATTAAACACACTAAAACCGTTTTCTCTCATGACAGCCATGGCAAATAGCAAAGCATTTCAGGAGGAAAATCCTCAGCTAGTTACTCCTGAGGGAATTCTGCACCAACTCATATGCATAGAAATTATGTCCCCCACAGATTTCTTTGCTTCCTTGCAGAAAAAATGACTTTCTGATAGGGAAGCAAAGGGAAGCCACAAGAGTGGTCATCCCACCCTCCCCAGCAGTATGTTTAGGGTGCCCAGGGCAGCCAGCATAAAGGTAAATCACTGAGGGGCAGGAGATGGGACTGAGGAAGACCTGATAGGTGGCTCCTACTCCGAGACTGGCTCAGCTGCTACTCCCAGCTGGACTAGGGAGGACGGGCCATCCTCTTCCCCTACACAGCATCTGGGATGAGTCAGACCCACCCCCAGATTTCTCCCCCAGCTGCTGGAAGCTCTTTCAACACAAACACACACCTGCTTCCTGAACCCATCACTCCTCTGCTGCAAGGGGAGAGATCCCTGTACAGGGAGCTGCTCCCTCATTGGCCCAACCCCTGTGCATCTCAGACCCCCTCATACTCAGAACCTCCCATTGAGCCAAACCCTCAGAACCCCTCCCCCATGAGCCCCACTCCCCCTATATCTAGACCACCCTGATGAGCCACCCACATCTGGATCCCCACCCCACAGAATGCTCTCAGGAGTAGCTACTGCAAATCACAGGAGCTGAACTGACGTTAGTCCTTGGTGGTTTCTATTTAGTCTCCTTTTCCCACATTGGGCCCAGTTCTGATTCCACAGAAGTTTTGCTTTCCATTCCAGTGTTTAGTGCTGGGGCCAGCAACTCTCACTTCTGACAAGGAAACCCCCCATGGATCCTCTAAACATTGGTCTCTGTCCGAATCGGAGCTTGACAAATGGTGGGGTGAGCAAATGGGGGGGGGGGGGGGAGGAGAGAAACCGAATGAGGCCGCCATTTGAACTCACACTTCTGGAAATTGGATAGTGCACTAACCCAAGTCCAACACCCAGCCTCTTATCAGTTCCACGTTTTAAATAAACTTGCCTCAGGGCATGGTTGTGCCGCTCAGAATCATCCCCGTCAATACTGGATAGTGGGAGAGAAATGAACAGCAGTATCAACAAAAACTGGTGTTTAAGAATTGCTAGTGGCAATGCTTCATGATACAGCAAAGACAAATTCAGTCATTTTGCTGCTTCAAAGAAATTCTTACATAAGAGGACTCCTCAAGGACTGAGCCCAGAGTAAGGTACAGCTGCTGATTTGTCAAATTGAGGTTTTTTTATGGAGAGTTAAGGCTCATGAAAATGTAATTCCAAGACAAGCATTTTGGAATGTGTGGAACGTGAGCCAGCTTAATATAATCTTAGGACCGAATGGTTGCAGCCTATGCGAGCCTTTCCACTGCCTTCACTGGGCTTTGGATCGGGCCCCTAGTCAAATGTGTAGAGAAGAGGTTTTAAAACATTTACTTCCTGCTTGGAAGGGTTATTTGATGAGAGGTAAAACCTGCCCACCCCAGTTATGAAGGGTCCTAAAAATGGTTCTGCTGCGTGTCCTTGGAGGAAGGATGCTGGGATGATACAGAGTCTGCCCACTCCATGCTGCAAAATTTCAACTCCATTGGGACTCAAGGTATTCACACACACAGGGGAACTGGGAAGGGGAAGGTGTCAGCCTGAGAGTTCAGACCTACTGTCCTTTCCCTCAGAAGAACAGGAACGTGAGCTACAGGGGCTACTGCAACCCTCAGATGGCTGTAGCACATACTGAACCGTTCCACTGTCTCTTCACAGCCTAGGTAGGGGAGTGCTTAGTTTTTCATGTCCCGACCAAACACTCCAGCACAGATCCCCCTCACAATGCCCTTGCAAAGAGCTGTCTCCACACAGAGACAACACCACATTTGTCAATGGGATCAAACTCCCACCCTTCATCAATAAAATCACAAGCTTCTCACACTTGAAGTGAAGCAGAAAACCTTTAACTGTGAGATATTAGTAGGATGTTTTGTAATCACTGGGCCACTCGTGGGAGACACGATTAAGAAAACAGGTAGTAAGTCAGAGTCCCATTCAATTCCCAGCCCTGAATCTGATGCCCCTACCCATGTGAGGGTGGGCATGACTGGTATCTACAGCTCAGGGCACACTAATATCACAAAAAGGAAAACAAACAGCATTAAACTCAGATTGGCCTCCAAACACCACCACCACGAACTTCAAACAACAGATTAAAATAACTACACACTAAGAGTTTGGTCAAATGCAGATTAATGGGCAAAGCCACCCCACGTAGAAAGGAGAAGAGTTATTTCAGGGCCCCAAAGGATGTGTAACTAGGAGTCATAGGATGAAATTGAGCAAAGAAAAATTTAGGCTAGAAGTTAACATTTCAAAAGTGCCTGAGTGACTTAGGAGCCCTAGTCCCATTTACAAAGGTGACAGACATATAGAAGCCAAAGTCTCATTGCAATCCAATGGAATTTAGCCTAAGTGCCTACGTCATTTTTAAAAATGGGACTTTGTCTCTTGTGAAAGCTTTACCAAGTATCCCATACATTTTCCTATAGTGTGATCTAATAAACTGCAGAATATGTTCTGAGGAGGAGTGGTAGAGGCACCCACCATCTCTTGAGGTGCTAAAGAAAATTCTAGTGAATACACAGCCAGGCTCATGAGAGGTCTTTTTCATCTATTTGATTCAGGTTCTTATGGTGCACCCATGATGGCAGTATCGGAATGCATTCCAACTCTCCATTAAGCAATAGGACTTGCATCTGTCACATATCATTCCTCCTCTCCAGTGCTCCTGCAGGGAAATATTTGCAGGTTGGTTGGTTGGCTGGCATGCATATGCATGAGATCTGCTGTTTATGAAGGACACAGCAAAGTGCACTTTTCATTCTGAGCAGAAAGTGATGAGGTATGTGGTAATTTCTGTAGGAATCATGTTGTCTATTACTTATGTGAATAGAAATCCTAAATATATAAACAAGAGAATTTCCACAACCATCAGTGTGATAAAAAAAAAAAGAACAAAAACATCTTCATATTGACTAAGCAACTAAAATTGTATTCGAGCAACTGAGGAAGTCTCCAGGCTGAGGTGATGAAGAAGCAGCATGACATTAGCACCAAACTGCAGAAGAGAGACTAGAGTTCTTTCCCCTACTGTGCTAGGTACTGTACAAAGAACAAAAATAAGGTCCCTCCCCAGTAAGTTTACAGCATCTAAGACAAGAGACAGAAGATGACAAGACACAGATGGGGAAGTACAAGGAAAAAGTGAAACACACTTGGTCAGCATGGTAGCCGGTGGTATTGACACACAAACTGCGTAGCCATTGTTGAGTTTTTGTAGGTGTCACGGCAAAGGAGAGATTTGAGGAGGAATTTGAAGTGAGAGGAGTTACTTCTGTAGATGTTTGAGAGAGTCTCCCAAGCCTGAGGGATAGCATTGGAGAAAGCACAAAGATGCTTGACTGTAAATTTAACTAGTGCATGACAGAGGCTGGCATCCTGAGCTGAACAGAGGCAGGAGTCGACTTCTTGAGAGTGAATGAGAAATAATAGGTAGAGTGGAGATATGCTGTGAACAGGCCAGGAGCAGGGCCAGAGCTCCAGGAGAGGGAAGGTGCAGACCGAGATAAGGGGGCAATGGCTGGGCCATAGCTGTAGGGCAGGAGTGAAGCTTTGACTAGGGACCAAGGCCCTGGGTACAGGGCCAGCAGCTGGGACCCCAGGGGCGGGGGCCAGAAGCAGAGCTGGGTGGCACTCCCTCTCTGTCTCCCATGGGGACTGGCCCAGGCCCCAACTGTCCCGTCTCCTTCCGAGTGGGGGATGCCCTACAGATTGGGGACTCTCTGGTCTAAGATTATACTGCTGCAAAAATGTTTCCAAAGGTGTTAATTTTACTGAGTTGTTGCCCTTCTCTCTGATCGAGAGAGGCACAAACACAGACATCTGATTGGTCAGTGACTGTGGGGGTTTCATATACCATTTGGACAGCAGCTTAATATTAAAAGTGATTTTTTTTGAGAGAGAGAGAGACACACAAACAGAACAACCGAGCGGATAGGTGAGGTAATAGCTTTTATTGCACCAAGTTCTGCTGTAGGAAGGTACAAGTTTTCAAGCTACACCATGCTCTTCAGGTCTGAAGGAGGAAATCAAAGTACAGTGAAACCTCGATATAACGGACTAATTCGGGCGAGGGGGTGTCCGTTAAAGCCGAAAGTCCGTTATTTAATAATTTTTTAAAATCATTAAATAACAGGACTTTTGGCTTTAACGGACACCCCCCGAGCCCGAATTAGTCCGTTATATCAAGGTTTCACTGATCAGGGCCGGGAGCCGTGAGTCAGCCCGCCTGGATCCCCGCTGCGGGGAGCCCGGCGGGAGCTGTCAACCCGGCCGCCCGGCTCCCCGCAGCCTGGGCCCCGAGTGGCGGGAAGAGGCTGCAACGTGCGCTGGTTCCCGACCGGCTGCACAGGAATCAGCGGCCGGGATCCCGCCCCTGGGAGAGTCGGGAGCCAGGGAAAGAGCCGCGGCGGCGGGAGCTGGCGGCAGCAGCAGCAGGTGAGGCGGGGTCACTGGAGACAAGGGCTCTGCCCCGGAGGCAGCAGGCTCCGCAACTTGGCGCGGGGCTCCCGGTGGTCGCAGCACCTCCCTCGGGTGACAGCCCCGGTGGGCTGGAGGGGGCGGCTCGCGGGCTGGGGCGAAGTGTACCCAGCCACTGCGCCGGCTCTGGCCCGGGAGCGGCCCGCGGGCTGGGGCCAAGCGTGGGCTCCCCGCGTGTCTCTGGCGGGGGAGGACGAAGGCGTGGCCGCGGGGCGCCCAGGGGCTGAACTTTAGAGCCTCTGCTCCTTATGGGGCCGGTCCCGAGGAGGAGGAGGAGGCGGCGCTGTTGCCCTGTGTGAGGCATGGCCCGGGGAGAAACTCCGCTCAGGTCCGCACCCCCTGCTAGTGCCGCCGGCGCGGCGCCGTTTCTGCGGGGGAAGCCACCCGGCCATGGAGAAGGGCGAAGGAGGCGCGCGGGAGCCCGGGGCCGGCATTCCCAGGTACACGAGCCCGGGCTGGGGTCCCGCGTGAAGCGCTCCCGCCCCAGCGCTCCCCTGGGTGTTTGTGGAGGAGCTGGGCGGGCTGCAATTTGGAGGGGAGACTGAGCCTCCTCCAGGACCGCGGTCCGGGTCGAAGCGGAGGACGCTGGCAAAGGCCGGCTCTGTGCTGACGGGCGGGCTTGGGGGGGGGGGGTGTTTTGAAAAGAAATGGCACTTTCGCTGTAATTTTACTTATCAGTCAAAATTGGTCTCATCTCCATTGTCACGGCTAGACCAGCACCGCTGAGATTTTCCTTGAGAATTAGCAGTAGCATTTTCACTGTGCTGGGGAAGCCCGTGTTTTGGAGGTTTTCGCCAGGCTGCGGGGAGCCGGGAGGGAGCCGGCAGCCTGCCCGCCCGCAGGCGGAAGCCGGCAGCTGCCAGCCAGCCCGCCCGCAGGTGGGACCCGGGCGAATAACGGATTTCGGATGCATCGGAAATTTTGTCCGTTGCATCCGAAGTCCGTTAAATCGAGGGTTTACTGTATCTCAAATAAATACAAGATGGGACAGATTCTTACGCATAAGGAAAAACCCAAATTGTAGACGGTCATACGAGATGAATGGGGCAATAAGGGTTAGATTGTTATACAAAGGGGGTTTGAAGTGGGTCATTAAGGGTTAAGCAGGTATGTGTGTGTTAGATGGTTATAATGAGCCATGAAACCAGTGTCCCTGCTAAGTTCCTGATTTTCAGTGCCTAGCAGCATTATAAATTTAAATCCCCAGGTTCGCCTTTTGTTGTTCTGCAGGTTGCCTTTGAGGACAAGTATTAACAGAGCAGATATGGCGGTAACTGCTTTGTCAAAAGTATTTGCCCGCAGGTGATGGGGTGCTTTTGTCTTTGAACATTTTTCTGTGTTTTATTTTGTTTCAAATGTTTTGTACTACCTAGTGACACAAGAAAACTAACAATAGCTAAAGTAACAGAGTCCTGTGGCACCTTATAGACTAACAGATGCATAAGCTTTCGTGGGTGAATACTCACTTTATCGGATGCTCTGGCATGGCCACATTTGCAGCGGCACTGGGAGTGGTGAATTATGGGCAGCTATCCCAGCATTCAACTGGCTGCACTGTGCTTTTCAAACAAGGGGAGTGGGGTGGGGTGTGTTGTGTGTATGTGAAGCGAGAGAGCGAGTGGATTTTTGGAGTGCTGAGAGTGTGTCAACACGCTATATTGTAAGTTCAGTCTCCCATCGCCCTCCAGCTTCTCACGCACTACGTTTGCTTTGTTGATTTGCCCAGTTGCAGATAAGCTCTGAAAAAGCACTTCCAGCGCATTCCTCCAGCAGAGTTCAAAACAAAGGGAAGAGAGGCCACTTGACTTAAGGAAATTAGGGGGCATTCCCGGAGGTCACTCAAAGCGCAATCACGTTACTACCCATTTACACTGGACTTGCAGCATCTCACCCAATACGCAACAGCTGCTAATCCTCTTGCAAGGAGGGGTACCAGGAGCGCTCCAGCCAGGCAGTTAGAGCGCTCTATGTGCCTTGCCAGTGTGGACAGATAGTAAGGTAGAGCGCTCTGGGAGGCTTTACCACGGTGTGAAGTGCCACTGTAGCCAAGCCCTTCGTCTATAAGGTGCCATACGACTGTTGCTTTCACGGATCCAGACTAACATGGCTACCCCTCTGATACTAACAATAGCTATGCTCTCTCCCTCACATTAGTGGTGATGGACCGTTTAAATGCTGGAAAAAAGTCCTTCATACTGTTCTAAGTTGCCCTATCATGTAAAAAATTGGTGCATTAGTATATTATTTGTTTTGTGTTTTGTATAAAAGAACTGAGCAAAGGAACTTGCAGGGTCAACCCTCGGCGAATTTTTGCCAGGCCTGGGAAACACTTTGCCAACCTCCACGTTCTGTTCTTTTGCCCAAGCAAAAAATATTACGGACTCTAAATAAACCCTCCTCCAAATAAAATTTAAAAACTCCGAGTCTTGCCCACCATGAGCACAGTTTTCAATTGTATATGTCCTGTACTGGGTTTACAATGGTGCCAGGCCCACACTCAGAAGGGGTCTCTGAGCCCGGCCCCGCCCCCCACTCACTCTCTTCACCGCCTCCCCATTGCTAGCTTCTCTCTGCCCTTAGGGTGCAGGACATGCCCTCGGTCAGAGACCATTAATGAAGGGAAACTCTACTGCCCAAGTTTGCTTCACAAAGAGAAAATCACATCTTTATTCAGTTCATCCTAATAGAATGCATATAGCAAAAACCTATTGCTAGGCAAAGCTTGTTAAAGACAATGTATTTCTAGGCAGCAAGTTCATTAGTGAACCCTTCTACCATTCCTAATGAATACTGTACCTTCACACAGCTTGTCTCCCAAAGTTCTGAAACAAAAAAAGAATTTCTTAAGAGGCTGTTTTAAGATGAGAAATAAAAGAATAGCCATATGCCCATCCATTTCCCTTTAAGTATTTTTGGCTTTAGAACACAAAGTGCTCTGGGCACATGACAATCCTTTCCAATCTAAAACATTGACTTCAGCTGCTCAATATAATATTGTGAAGGCTGAACTAAGGAGGAGGAGGAGGAGAGAGACTTTTTTTTTCCTGGACTAATTTGCAATTTTAAATCTTTGATGCTGCCAAAGAAAGTGAACTCCCATGATGCACTTGGCAACTTTGCAATACTCTATAACTAGCTGAGAGAAAAATCCTTCCATTCCTGACCCCTGCAGTGATCCACCTAAAACATGAGACACAATTGCCTTCAGCGTGCATAACTCACATTATTAGAGATGGGCCCCATCCAGATTGCAGGTGCAAACATCTTGAGTTTTGAAAAGTTCAGACTCAAACTTTGTAGGCAATACTTGAGCCATGCAAGAGTACTCAGCACTTTGCAGGATCAGACCACTTGTGACTCTGGTTAGACAGAGAGACAGGATATTAGAGAGGCAGGGAAATATGTTTCTCACCAACAGAAGTTGGTCCAATAAAAGATGAGCTTTTGAGTCAGACACAGCTCTTCTTCCAGTCTAGGGAAGGAACTCCCTGTGTCACAACCAGTGTTATCAACTTAGTGACTGCCACTAGATTTAGTGACTTTTTGGTTTCCACCAGTGAGAAAATAAGTGTCAAAGTGACCAGTGACAAATCTAGCAACTTTCTTGGCCAATTACAGTGACATTCGGAGAAAGATGTCACCAATATTTAGAGTCACAAGCCGCTCAATAGTGTTAATAAAATTCATTCCATGCTCTTCTTTCTACATCCTGTTGCACACCAAGTCAACACCATAGCCGCCCAACACTGTAGCATTTAATTTAAGAAAGGGGAACTACACAAAAATGAGAAAGTTAATTAAATAGAAAATAAAGGGTACAATGCCAAAAGTGAAATCTCTGTAAGCTGTGTGGAAATTTTTTAAAGACACCATAATAGAGGTTCAATTTAAATGTGTACCCCACATTAAAAACCATAGTAAGGTAACCAAAAGAGCACCACTGTGGCTAAACAACAAAGTAAGAGAAGCAGTGAGAGGCAAAAAGGCATCCTTTAAAAAGTGGAAGTTAAATCCTAGTGAGGAAAACAGAAAGGAGCATAAACACTGGCAAATGAAGTGTAAATAGATGATTAGAAAGGTCAAAAAAAGAATCTGAGGAAAAGTTAGCCAAAGACTCAAAAAGTAATAGCAAAAAAAAATTTAAGTACATCAGAAGCAGGAAGCCTACTAAACAACTAGTGGGGCAACTGGACAATCAAGGTGCTAACGGAGCACTCAAGGGCGATAAGGCCATTGTGGAGAAACTGGCTTGGCTACACTTGCAGTTGTAGAGCGCTTTGGGTTAAACCCACCCTCCATCTGTTCAGCTCATCAAAAAAGATTGAGAAGTGACTTTGTGATGGCATAGATGTACCTTTTCAGTGAGAAAACAACAGGGAGTAAAAGGAGTCTTTAATTTAGCAGAGGAAGTTGTAAACTAAACCAATGACTGGAAGCTGGAGCCAGACAAATTCAAGTTAGAAAAGGGCACACTAACAAGGAGGGTGAATAACCACTGCAACAAACCACCAAGGGAAATGGTGGATTCTCCATTTTTCCATTTCTTTAAATGAAGACTGGACACCTTTCTGGAAGACAGTGTTTTAGCATCCCTGCCCCCTTTTGCTCCTCCCCCAGCTGCCAATCCAAAGGGAGCAACTACCCCAGGACTAGAGCCCTGGGCAGTGCGGGTGGGCTGGCAGGGGGATGTTGGTCCGCTGAAGACCCTGCCCCTTCCAGGGAGAAGGGGGGGAGGCAGCAAAGGCACCCCCTGTACCGGTCAAAGAAATTTTACTTTCACCCCTGCTCAGACCTCGGTGATACTGCGAGAGTCAGTCATTTCAAAGTGGCAAATGTGTACAAGCCCCTAAGCAACCCTGGCCTTCCCCAAATATTCTTCGTAAGCCCGCACACCCTGCCATCTATGTTGGAGATTTTAACAGCCACCCCCACACGAGTCAGATCAAAATGGAGATGACCTTTTAGATTGAGTCTTGTTCCATGAATTTCACCTCATTCAGGTTCCAAACCAATGAGATATTTCTCATAAATATACATTATACACACAATATCCTGAAGTCAAGTTGTTCGAAAAGTTGGCTAGGAAGAGATGTGAAGTGAATTTTCATAAAATTCAAGATTGGATAGAGATACTATAAACATTGAAGGCTTGATTTTTAAAATATTGCCTGCCTTGTATTTGCATATAAACTAGGACATGAATGTGCATGTATGTATTGAAGAAATATGGTGGTTAAAACACAGGACTGTGAATCAAGAGATCTTAGTTCTGTTCAAAGTCACAAACTCCCTGGCTACCCTCTGGCAAATCATTGAAGTTCTGTTCCAGTTTTCCCATATGTAAAATGGGGGTAATGTTTACCTCCCAGGAACATTATAATTTCTCAAGTGCTTTGAAATGGTCAGACAGAAGTTTCTCTAATGTTATGAATGCATCATTATTATACATAGATAGCCATGCACAGAATTAGATGTGCATTTTAAACCGAAAATATGCAAGCATGTGTGTGTTTGACTATCCCCGCACTAAGCAGAAGCGGGCAGAGAGGGTGGAATTATAGTCCAAACAACAACTTATTTCTGTGGCCTCAAAATCAAAAGGTTCCAAAAGCCCAATAAAAATAAAAATCACAATAGCTATTAGCTGAAAAGAACCATTACTGGTGTACATCTATTATTTCCAACGAAAAACTGTGCAGGCAGCTTCCATTATGCCTCGGTCAGTGGTTTCCAACCCCTTGGGGGTCCACAGACTATGTCCAAGATTTCCAAAGGGGTTCTAGGGTGACTAGATGTCCCAATTTTATTTTCAGGTCTTTTTCTTATATAGGCTCCTATTATTCCCCCATCCCCATCCCGATTTTTCACACTTGCTGTCTGGGCACCCTAAAGGGATCCACATCTCCATTCAAAATTGTTTAGGGGTCTGCACATGAAAAAAGTTGAAAACCATTGGCCTAGATAAATTTAGACTGACTGTAGCCCCTACTAAGTAAATAGTGACACCTTTTTCTTTAGTAGTTGTTACAACGGTGCTCTGTAGAAGAGAAATATCTGTACATAGTTAATAGATAAAGTGCCAGTAGATGGCACTCAAGAATATGCAGTGCAATTCCTGCTTTTTGTAGGACTAAAAAAAGCCTTCCTGCTGTGCATTGCAAGTGGCTTGTTGTGGGCTGTGGCAGAAAAAGTTTCTCCTGCTTTAATTCTTTGCTGACCAGTGACGATCAGCAATATTCCACTCACTGCTGCAAAGCAATGGCATGGGGATATCTGTGGAAACTGGAGATTCTACAGGGCCTCATGACCATATTATGAAGCAGCTGCGAGGCTGGAGAAAACGCATAACACTCAGAATGGCCAGACGGACCACGGAAATGGATAAAGGTTTGCTGCCTAATCTGTCAGTACTTACCGCGAGCAGATGAAGAAAGGGAGATGCAATTAAAATCTGAGATGCTATAGAAAAATACTTTGGGTGAAATTCTGGTCCCCTTGAAGTCCACATGAGCTTTGGTATTGACTTCAATGGGGCCAGTGTGTGTCACTCTGTGCCCAAGAGAAATGTAATATATGAGAGGTGCACTTTCAGTACAACTGACTAAACTACAGGCCAATATGCAACCAGGCTGCAAATTTGACATATTGGCAGAGGAACTTAAAGTTTTAGGTGCCAGAGCTAAGGAAGCCAGAACATAGTTGCTGTGACAGAGCCGGAAATTAATCGTGCTGTTTAAGTCAGCTGCCATAGCGGCACATACATTGGAAGCATTAGAAATAGTTAAAGATACTACACTTCACACAAATAAAGGCAAACACTGGGCACTGCCTACCCTAACCCTCCTAGCTTAAATCCAGCTAACGTGGATACCAATAGCAGTGAAGACAGCACATCACGGGCTTCAGAGTAGACTACGGAGTCAAATATGTACCCAGGGCTGGTGCCGGGTTTGTACTACCTGCTCTGATGACCCTGCTGTACTGTCTTCACTATTGTTACCCATGCTCAGGGCTGGCCTTACCATAAGGTGAACTGAGGCAGCCACCTCAGGTGCCAGACTGGGGGGGAAGGGGAGGCACCACTAGAACCCAGAGTGTAGAAAATCGTGTCTGCTGTATGTGTATCCTCCCTGCTCTGGATGCACAACGAGGGTGGAGTGCGGGGCTGGAGAAAGGAAGACACAAGAGACCTTTCAAAATTTTGGCCCAAGCGAGGGGTTATGGGGGCCTCATTTGAGCTCCCCGCCTTAGGTGCCAAAATGTTGTGGGCCGGCCCTGACCATGCTACCTGGACTCAAGCCATCTCAGGCAGGCTAGCCCAGGCACCGCTTTTTTCTGTATAGACATACAGTACTGTGAAACAAAGAGCAGTGGTCTGCAAGGATGTGCTTATTGAAAGAAAAGAAAACATTCTGCAAGCATATGGAGATGAGACAGAAACAGTCTTAGAACACTTCCACTTAGAACACTTCCACTTAGAACACTTCCACTTAGAACACTTCCACTTAGAACACTTCCACTGCTTGCATCCAATGAAGTGGGTATTAGCCCACGAAAGCTTATGCTTCAAAACTTTATAGTTAGTCTTTAAGGTGCCACAGGACTCTTTGTTACCTCTGCTATTCCAGACTAACACGGCTACCTCTCTGAGTCTTATAAACGTGCACCAGATAGGGAGTGACAATGACACCTACTCAGATGAGCTTGTTTTTACCAACCGCTGCACGAAGTGAGTGAAGTGGCTGCATGGCTGTGAAGAGCAGAGGACACGGATATGCACAGCTAAAACTCAGGTGAAATGTCAGTTTGCTAGTGGCTCCTCCTGCAAAGCAATGACCAGTAAGGGTCACTGCAATTGTACAAAAAAAAATAAACCCACCAAAAGCAACTGCAGACTAAAATTCTGCAGGTTAGTGGTGCATTAGCATACCTCCTAGAATAATGTTCAGCAACGTGTTCATACAAGAGCAAGCTCCACAAACTAAACTGGGAAATAACTGAAATGCCACTAGCACTTCTGCTTTCACAGTAATCTAGTGACGAGATGGGATTTTCACAAATGGCAGATGGTGCAGGGACAATGCAAGAGAGAGTTCCAGCCACATGCCTCTCAACAAAGGAACAAAGAATAGATATTGGGGGGGTTTCGAAGACCCAGGATATCTTCCTGTGGAAATCAACCCAAAGGTGAAATCGCAAAGCACCAATTGTTTTGAAGAAGGAACTTAAACAGTTTGGCAGCCCTGTGAATATGGGAGTATTAGCGAAAGCTCCAGAACTGACAGACTGGATCAGCAATATGGAACCTCAAAAACAAACAAACAGGCAAACTCCAAAAACATATTAACTTCTTATACCTCAGTAAAGCTCTAAACTTTCTCATTATCCTTTACCAGCTATTGAAGAGGTATTGCCAAGGTTCACACAGGCAAAAGTCTTCGCCTGTTTAGATGCCAAAGATCATTTCTGGCAGGTAAGACGATGAAGGGGTCAACTATTTGACAGCCTTCTGGACGCTTTTGGCAGTTAGCAATGGCTGTGAATGCCATTTGGCATTTCTCTGGCACCAGAAGAGGAACTTGAAGAGGTTGGGATTGGTGTAACTGCTGGTGACATCTTAGTATTTGGTTGTGGAGACTCCCTTCAAGAGGCTAATGCTGCTGCTGATTTTAACCTGAAAGCACTGCTCAGTAGGGTACATTAAGGGAATCAAACTGAAAGTAAAAAAAGCTCCACCTCAGCTCTAGTATATGTTACCCACCTAACCACAGAAGACTTAAAATCTGAGCAGAATTAAGCGGTTTGGGACATGCCCTGTCCATAAAGTGCTTTGGGGGAATTATTACATCTATCCAACAGGCTATCACATCTCTCCCACATCAGACCCATGCCCGTAAGAGACTGACCGATAAAGATGATGAATGGTGCTGGGAATTCCAACAAGATGCTTTGACATGGATACAAAAAGTTAATAACTAACTGTAGCTGGGACTTAGCCAGTCCAGCTTCAGGCCTGTCTACTGCTTGGGTTCTCCAATAACTTTATATAGGCTCTCATAGGTCAAAGAAAGTCCCTTCTAGGGGTCTGGTTTATTAGTATATTCCAAAAGGAAACTCTTCCATCTGGCCTTCTATCTGCTTCATAACCCTTGGATCCAGGATTCTGAGTCCTGTCCCCTCTCTGCTGAGGCTGGTTCCTCCCCAGGCCTGCAGTCCTTGGCAGCCCTCCTTGTTGGTCTTCTCTCCGAACAGGCTCTTTCTTCCTGCAGCTCCCTCAGTTGAGGCCTGTCCCTCAAAAGGGCTTGACCCTTTGCAGGTCTTTTCTTAGGCCAGGGATCCCTGGTGGACTGAGATGGTTTGTTTACCTGCTGCATCCATAGGTTCAGCCAATTGCAGCTCCCACTGGCCGTGGTTCACCACTCCAGGCCAACGGGGTCTGTAGGAAACAGCACAGGCCAAGGGATGTGCTGGCCGCCACTTCCCACAGCCCCCCATTGGCCTTGAGCAATATCTCCTGGGATGTGGCCATATGCAGGTGGACAAAGACTCCAAATCTTTGGAATCCAATTAGAAAAAAGCTTGTGTTATTAGCGCCAAGATGTCTCCAAAGAATATGAATGAATCTTCACCATTATCACCTGATATACAATACAGAGAGGGACTTCTGATGTTTACTGCAGACTTTTGGAACAGAGAAGCTGTGCCACAAACGACAGTGACTGCTGAGATCCTCAGTCATGAAATCGTCAACGTACACCAGCAGGAAGAGTGTCAGTAGGAACTTGAACACATCAACAAGGTGGAACCATTTCACGTGATAGATTCGCAGGGTTGATCCAGAGACATACCCATACACTGTGCTTCAAGCACTCAAAACAGCCACTAAATCAGGATGGTCAGGCAGAAAGAAAGGACATGCCACTCAGTATTCATGAATATTGGATATACAGAGGAGAACTGTTAGTACAAAACGGCATTATTATTATCCTACTGCCTTCATAATGACATCCACTCGGATATGTTAGCCAGCATATACCTCAGGCATATTGATATTAAAAGCATGTCTACACAAGCCCAAGATGTCCTGTACTGGCCAAACATAAGCAGTAAGGTGAAAGACTTCAGTACCTAGTGCAGTATCTACAATGAATTCCTAGCAAATGAACAAAGGGAAGCACTCAATCACCTGAAATACCTCTTCAACTACACAGCCAGGTAGGCCTGGACTTATGTATGTTGTGAAATCACATCTACTTCATGATAGCTGATTACTATTCAGATTACTGGGGAATAGATCCCTCACACACCACAGCAGCAATCTCTGTTATTGAATGCTGCAAAGCTCAATTTGCCCAGCATGCCGTCCCAGCTAATGTTAATACTGATAATGGAGCTCAGTTTGCCTGCTAGGAGTTTGCAGTATCAGCAGAATTTGAACAGGACTTATCCAGTCTAATGGATCTCATTGCATCACAGCCAGACAAAGGGCAGCTGTCAAGGTTGCTAAGAAACTATTCAAAAGTGGGATATTAAAGACCCAAGGACCGTATTTCTGGACTGGAGGACTACCAACGGCAGCCAGAACAGAATCACAAGTCCCCATCATACAGAGACTCTACTGCCTAGAAGAGCAAATGAACTTCTCCAGCAGTGGATAAGGAGGACATTAATTGCAATGTCAGCAAACCAAACACTACTATGACAGAAGAACCAAGGAGCTCTCTGAACTCTAAAAAGGACAGCTACAGTGATTACCTAATGACAGGGACACCAGATAGAGGCCAGGAACATGTATGCAAAGACTAACACCATTGTCCTGCACTGTAGACGTAGAAGGGACAAGCCTAACACCACAACTGCCATTTCCTAAGAACAACTAAGCAACAACTGTCCTCAAGGGATGACTCAGGTGAACACCCCCCCACACCCCGATGTACGCAGATACAGGTGAAACTGACTATGACCCTGACAGGAGCTCACCTACTAGCAACCTTTTGGAATTGGCAAAGCTGATGCCAGAAAATCTCGGAGTGCAGATATCTTCTGAGGACAAAGAGCAAACAAAGAAAAGGACTCAAAATAAAACCACAGCAACAGAAGATTGCAAAGTCTATATATTTAATTGAAATTCTTCAGCTTCCTTTATAGAAAGAAAAATGGTCCAGGAGTGTTCTGAAACAGATGTCTGTACACAGGAAAATAGACACATGGGAATATGCGAAACTTATTCTTGTGTGTGCTCTTTTGTCGAGGCTAATTCCCCACTCTGGCACTTTGAGTGCAGATGACATGGGATCCACAAAGATTCTAAAAATTAATACTGGCCCCTACAGGCTTGTATTAAACTCCCAAGGTTGCAGCTTTTCTCTGACCTTGGTAGATGCTGCTGCCACCACCCAAGTGTAGAACCCCGTTTGGCAGCCCAGGAAGGCACAGTGGGGAATTCCCTCCTGTGGGGTACCCTCAAACACTTTCACAAACACACCCCTCTGGGGAAGAGCTGAAAAGAAAAACAAAGAAAATCAGTTGTTGCCACCAGCTAATTAAACCACATGCACAAACCTCTTAAGACACACAAATCCAATTCTGTTAAAAAAAAAAATTATTAATAAAAAAGAAAGAAAATACATCTGGGAAACTCAGGCTATTGCTAAATTTTAAAAGAGCAACTTCAAGGATTAAGCACCAAGAAGACCTGTCTTGAGGTCCAGCTTAAAGGTTGCAAGAAAACAAAAGCAGCTGGCGTTAGTACAGAGGAACCAACAAGCCATAACAAAATAAAAGGGATAAACCTAATCACGTCTTCCTAGACATTTCCTGATCTACTTACATATCTGAGGTTTTACATGAGTAGTTTCTAGGTATGATTCTGATGATTTTTTCAAAACTGGCCCAAGCTCTTACCGCATAGTCTCTGCCCTGTTCGCCTCTCCCTGGAGAACGAGACAGACAGACCAAAGGGGAATCTTGTTTCCATTTTAAAATGTTCTAGGCTTCTCATTGACTCTCTTGGCCAGGTGCCCACTCACTTCCTTTTACCTATGCATAGCAGTGAGACTTTTTAACCCTTTACATGTAGAGCAATTAGAGAACAGCTACTAAGATGGATTTTATAGTATGGCTTAGGGTGACCAGACAGCAAGTGTGAAAAATCGGGACGGGGGTGGGTGGAGGGGCAATAGGTGCCTATATAAGAAAAGGACCCCAAAATTGGGACTGTCCCTATAAAAATCAGGACTTCTGGTCACCCTATATTGGCTGGCTGGGAGTCCATAAAAGGCAGCTCCCCCCACCTTCATGTATCCCATCTTTACATTCAGCACTTAACAGCTGATGCTTCATTCAGTCTAATATCACATTTATTTATTATCCCTAATTTTACAAATTATTTGAATTTCAGAAATGCTCACATTGTGCTAGTCACTGTCCAAACACAAAGTCCCCATAGTGAAGTTTCCAGTCTTAAAATAGGAGATATACAGTGAAAGCAGGTAATTGACCAATCCCTTTACTAGCTATTTAGTTAAAAATTGGGTAAAATTGGGTAAAATTTTCAGAAGTAGCCAGGTGATTCAGGAGCCCAAGTCTGATTTTCAGATGGGAGGTAAGTATTTAGGAGCCTATGTCTCAATTCAAGTCAGTGGGATTTAGGTACTTAAGTACCTAAGTCAAGTCAGTTTTGAAAATTGACCTGAGGTACCAGGGTCACGCAAGACCCTTTGGAAAATTTTGTCCTGTACCTCTTATTACTGTAAATTGCCAGTCACAGGATAAAACTGCAGCACTGCACGCTATGAGAGACTCCGCACAGGGGGATTTTCACTTCATACAGTACCATGACATTTGCAACAAATCAAAATCAAAGAAGAAACGGAGCCTGACATCCATATGATGGTGGAGATAACATTTTGGCTGACACTATTTCTCAGCTGACTAGTCCAATGCTTATTCCAAAGATTATAATTAACATTCTTGGTTAGACAAGGAGAGTTCTGAGGAGCAGCTGGATATGAAAACCACTGCATGAGGATGTTGGTAATTGAGATCTTACATAGCCCCACTGTTACAATAACCTACACTGATATCTGACACTAAGAATCTAAGGCATCACATGAAGAGTCATCTGCAAACAGCAAGTTCTTCCACTGCCAGCCCAGACAGAAGGGGATTGTTTGTCAGTGGAGATATTCAAGGTGGTTTCCCGGGCCCTCTCCCCTCTATTTCCGAGCGTCTCAGTTTAATGCACCATAGAAAATAATTTGCAACAGAAAATTGCATTTGCAGGATTATACAAGGTTGAAATCAAATTAACCCCATTTCATACACTATGAAATTACTAAGTCAACCAGCTAGTGCACACAAGCACAATGCAAGTGGGTTGCGAAAAACAATTTTGATAAATTGTTCAGCCTCTGAGAGATGATAAATCCAGCCTGGCTATGTGTAGTCGAGTATTCTTCTACATTAGCCTGCTTCACTGGAAGCTAATTAAATCGAAGGTCAAATGGCTTGTTTGACACAATTTCATTCTGCCAATGGTGTTTATATGACAGGGTTTATGTAATACTCCCTACCCATGTCATGCTTCACCACTGGCCAGCTGCAAGTAGCAATTTTTAAAATCTGAGTTTCCCCCGCTGTGGATAAACTTTCACCATCTCTCTTGTTCCAGAGCTCCACTACGAGAAGGTAGTTGGCAAGGATAGATGAAGGTATCTAAGCTTAATGCTTTGTTTACTATAAAATATCAAAGAAAATATATTACTGGCCCACCTTCCAATCACAAGCCATGTTGATGCTTTAAACAGCCCCCTAAACTCCAGCTCTTCTGCTGATGTTCCTAAAGATGACAGGGAATACTTCCTGAAATGTTCAACACATCTCATGTACATGGATGATATGAACAGCTTTGATGATAAATGATACCTGTCTGGTGCAGATTTCTGCCAAAGAACTCTGGCTGGGTTAAGCAAAACAAGCTTCACGATTACCCCAACCCTCACAGGGCGCCCATGCTTTACCAGACATAATTATTTTTTGAATAATGCATTAGATGTCTTGCTATATTTTCTTCTCTTATTATGGAGGAACCAGTGCAACTCCAGAGTTAAAGTTGATTTCCATTTTGCACTGAAAGCAGGGATTCAGCCTCTTATGTAGGAAAAATAGAGTGTATCCTCCCCAAACTTCCAGCAATCGTTACAGAATGAATTACCTGAGAATTTACAAATCTGTTTGTTTATGAGATAAAGTTAAACCATGACGGTGGAAAATATGAAAAAAAAAAACCCTAATGGTCTTTAAAAATGAATTACCTCTAATTTGGAACCCAAGACACTAAAATGCCTCAGTCGCACAGTGTCACTTGAAGGCAGAGTTAAGGTTGACTGGGTGCCTTACATGTGCATTTCTATATACAAACTTGGATTTCATATAAGAGTACCTTACTTTAATCTCCTGAGTTTGTAACATTTGGATTTGACATAACTATAATGTCCCTATAATTTTCGTTTCTAGTTTTATTTTACTCTCCAGCGTTTTGTTCTGAAAGTTACTCAGTTTCTAGAGCTGAGTAGAGAATTCCTGACAATCTATGAGTTTTGTGAAATGTCTCAAAAGAAAATGTCTGTAAAGAATGATTTTCATTATTCGCTCTGTTTGTGAAATGAACAAACTTGCAGACAAAGTTGCACCCAAATGTGGGGCGTATTTTGGGGGGAAGTTTTTGTTTCATTTTTAAACAAGCAGCTACAAAGAGTGTGTTCTTCTGTTACTGTAAGAAAGCAGCTACTAACATGCATATGATCAATATATTCAGTGCCACACTTCCCTGATCCACAGCAGAAATTCCATTAACATCAAGGTGAGTTTTGCATTCGGATCAACGGCAAGTGTGTGTCCCTGTATGTCGAATCTGCTCGTTGGTCACAAGTTTCTACCTTCACCTTGAGTTAAGTCCACAAGAAGCACTCCTTCATGTTTTAAAGTCACAGCAAAAACACAACACAATTGACAGTCTCTATTCAAGAGACTAATAGCGAGCTGCAAGGGAGCTGCAAGGGAGGAGGGATAGCTCAGTGGTTTGAGCATTGGCCTGCTAAACCCAGGGTTGTGAGTTCAATCCTTGAGGGGGCCATTTAGGGATCTGGGGCAAAAAATCTGTCAGGGGACAGTACTTGGTCCTGCTAGTGTAGGCAGGGGACTGGACTCGATGACCTGAAAGGTCTTTCCAGTTCTAGGAGATTGGTATATCTCAAAAAAAAAAAAAAAAAAAAAAAAAAAAACCTTGAAGAGCTTCTGTTCATGAAATACCTAACTCAAGCTAACTTTTGATGCCTATATTTTGTAGAGCACTAAACAAATGTCAGATATATGACCAAACTATTGGAGGCCTCTTTACTGGAAACTGTAAAAATGATGCAAAAATCAATCCTTACAAGTACAAAGCTTGTACAAAAAGCTCTAGCTTTTTGCCTCTGGAATCCTTTGTTCAGAATCTTCCTTGGGTTGATAAGTGAAAATAAGGTTGGTGGCTTTAACTAACCCTTTGGTCGACAATGGAAGACAATATTATGTGACTTAGCCCAACACAAAACACCAAGGACAAGCTCTTTTGGTTCAAAGGGATCCCAGGAGGGAGCTACATTAACATATGGAGTTCGTCCCCATTAAATTCTGCACAGCCTTTTATAGCAACATACATTTGCAATCAACAGTATTGAAGCAAAAAGACTAAAGGACATTAGCAATCAAAGGTGTGTGATGGGAATATTTAGAAGGTAAAAATCCACTGCAAATTTCTGAGCTTGTTCTAGCCCAGTAGCTTAAGTGAACGTATTTTAGAACTTAACAGCTACAATCAAAACTAATCGCACTAACACATGTACCAGCTCTTGTGCTAAAAGAGGAATGGAGATGGTGTCATTTCAGTGCTTTTCAGTGACAGTCCGCTGCTTTTGTTGGTTCATCCATCCTAGTTGAAAGTCAACAGGAACTGTGTGCACACTGAGCCTAATTTAAAGCCCACTGAAGTCAGAGGAGACTTTCCATCAACTTCAGTGAGGCTTGGATCAGGGCCTTTATTAATCAAATTAGACTAGAAAGGAATATCTCAAGTAGGCATCCTTTCATTTCCTTCCCAAAAAGGAAACAGCCCATTCCACAAGTCCAAATCCTTGATGACTTGCTGCCAAATTGGGACATGTTGCACAACAGGGGAAAATCCTGCATTCCCTGAAAACAAAAGCTCCTATTGATCCAAGCTGGAAGACAATAGTTTTGGGTGTGCAGAGAAAACAGGATCTGTTCTTTCATGTGAAGAACCAAATTAAGCTCTGCTCCATCTATTGAACAAGTAGTCAATGCAGCTGTCACATCTGATATTACAAGGTTATAAGGTTTTATTATGCCATGATGCTTTAGTTAATTAAAAGAGAAAGATAGGAGATGGGGGTTCTTTTTTAAATTAAACTAAATGTTCTTAATAATCCAAGTATAAAGTGAATCTCCCCTATAAGCAGCTCAGGTCAAAATAGTTAGTAGAACAGACCTGAATTGTAACTTCCATAATGTGCTCTGTGTAATTTTCATAGGTCAAGCAAACAAAACATCAATTAACCTTCCCAGTGGAATAAGAGAACCAGCATCAGCACGCAAATAATTAAAATGCAATGAGCAGAAAATGAGACTTCTGAAAACTTAGAGCCTATAATGCAAGCTACATTCGTTAACTAGATGGCATTTTTGCAAACCGATGCTAAAAGTATGTGTTCTAGGACTGTAGAAGGGCAGCTATGATAATAATAATAAAAGGAGATATACCTATCTCATACAGCTGGAAGAACCTTGAAAGGTCAAGTCCGGTCTTGCTAGTATAGCAGGGGACTAAGTACTGTCCCATGACAGATATTTTTTTTTTGGTCCCAGATCCCTAAATGGACCCCTCAAGGATTGAACTCACAACCCTGGATTTAGCAGGCCAATGCTCAAACTACTGAGCTATCATCCCTCCACTGGTATGTATTTCTCATTGCTTTCTTATATTGAATGGTAAGAAAATTTTAGTCCATACACTCTTTAAAGGACAGATACATCTAGAACTTTGTCCAAAGTCTAATGCAGCTAATGTGAGTCTTTCCATTGGCTTCAGATCAGCATCTCTTGTGTGGATTTGTCTAGTTTTATCCAGTCATTCTACCTCTCTGCTTTTTGTCTTGGTTATTGAAATATACTGTAATTCATGGGCCCACTCCTAAACCCACTGAACTCTGTGGAAGGTCACCAATTGATTTAAGTAGACACTGGATAGACCTGTGATGGGTCATACTCCCCACAGTGGCCCTGCAAGAACAGAATTGGGCCAAGTGAGCACAATCAGCCAATTAGGCTTCAATGTGGGAGAATTAGGCCTGCAAGGAAAGCCCTAATTAGGGGAAGATCACCAGTGGGGGAACAGGTGGGGCTTATATACAGATATGGAACTCAAAACAGAGTAAGCTGTAGGGAGGTAGTCTGAAGTCCCTCCCTGGGAGGAGGAAAGTGTGTTTGGGAGCTATAGAGACAAGTAACCCATGGTTACTCCATGGGGGGAGGGAACTGAGAGACTGGCAAACCCAGAGGAATAGGAAGGGGTGGAAGGTAAGGAAGACACTCAGGGAAAGACAGTAAAGTGCAGGAGGAAGCCACACTTGCTTAGAGAGTCCCTGAGCAGTAATCGGGAGGGGCAGGAGGGACGGACAACTCGGATTCCCCTACCAGCTGCTGAGGGAATAGCACCTCAGACAGTGAATGGAAGGACTGCCTGAAATTGCTGGTGAACAGGAACTTTGAGCCCTGCCAGGGGAAACCACACAGTGACCTGTCTGGACGGTTGAGTCATGAAGAGGATGCTGCAGCTGCTGGAGCGAGAGAGAGGTCAGAGAGGGGGAAAAGAGTGAGTGTAACCCCTGGAAGGGGCCTTGGCCTGGCAGAGCTATTCCCCAGAACTGCCAGGAGAGGCACCGCCCTGCCCCTCCCCTCCCCTCCCATGGTGAGTAGAGTACCCTATTGCCAGAAGGATGAGTTCAGCATAATTGGTAATTCTCTAAACACTCATGAATATGGCAGCAGGGTGTTCTGTTGTGCCTAGAACAGATACACACCATCATCAGTGTCACTGATCTCATTTTACCTCTCTCAGTCACGAGAGTGATCCCTTTAAACACAAATCTCAGGCTTTGACCTCATTCAAAATAAATTAATAGGAAAAGTAATCAGACCCCTGAAATCAATGACAATAGCTCCACCAACTTAATGAGTGTATGATCAGGCGGTGAGTATGTAAATTAGAGGAACACCAGAAGAGTACAAATGTTGATTTTTATGACTGAAGCTAGTATTTCCCTTTCACGTCTCTGTAACAAATGCATAATCGTGGGGACACCATTAAGCTTTTCTAATGAACTCAGAACATTTTCTTATTCAGCTTGCTGGTGAAAACGTTAGTGGTTCACCTCTATTGCTAATTGGGGCTATGTTTCTGAGCTGGACATACAGGTGTGAGCAAGAGATGATCATAAGCAATCACTATTAAAAAGCATCTGCCAGCAGTTACCACAAACTGATTTCTTAGATAGTGTGGTATTTATCTATAGGTGTAATGTTGACAAATATGGAATGTGTTACTGCCAGTTATATTGTTTGGTGGCTGCTGGAAAATGTCGGGATTTTTGCAGTACCATAGTCTTTACTTCCCATAATTACCAGGGATCACAAAAATCGAGTTTTTATGGTAAATTAAACTTTGGATCTTGGCAGTGTTAAGAACCCCTTTGTAAAATATGGAGGAGGCTTGGCCAGTCTGGTTTTAGAAGAACATAGCTGATAAAACTCGCAATTTTCATAGCAGTGAAGTGTATCCAGTTCTTTAGTTCCGAATGATGCTGTCTGAAAACTGCAATAATTCTCTCAAAGCATGACAGGATTTCAAGATTTTAAATGCTTCAGAGCAAGAAAAGAAGTTGTCATTGTACCAATAGCCATCCTTTACTACAGTGTAATATGATCAAATTTTATCTATCCCCTTTTTCTCTCCCACACCTTTTTAAAAAATAAGGAATGCATAGACTGTACTGGCCACCATTATCATCCTCACAAGGAAACCTATTGACTTTGCAGCTACCCTGTGACAGTAACTTACAAAAGACTTGGCAATAAAAGTTAAAAAATCCACTCTGAAAGAGACACATTAATAAAATCTTAAGATTAAGAACCTAATTGCTTTCTGCTATAACAGGATTTAGCAATAACTTTTAATTGGTCGTTAAAAGTTAATCCACCATGGAAAATATAGTCTGGCAAAAGCACCCAGACATGAAAATCTTTTCACTAGACTTTTATTTTTCTGGAGTTTTTTTCAAAAATATTCCTGAGTATTTATAGAAATATTGTTTTATCATGTTGAAGCAGCACGGAAAGGCATTTCAGAGGCTTTTATCCATTGTAACGTACCATGCTCCAGCAGTTAGTATAACAGAACCCTAGAACTATACAACAGGAAGGGACCTTGAGAGCTCATCTAGTCCAGTCCCCTACTCTCATGGCAGATCTAAGTATTGTCTAGACCACGGGTGGGCAAAACATTTTGTCCCGAGGGCCACATCTGGGTGGGGAAATTGCAAGCAGGGCCATGATTGTAGGGCTGGGACGGGGGGTTGGGGTGCAGGATGGAGTGTGGGGTATGGGAGGGGGTGCGGTGTGCAGGAAGAGGCTCAGGGCAAGGGGTTGGGGCAGAGGAGGTGTGTGTGGTGCACGAGGGGACTCGAGGAAGGGAGTTGGGGTTCAGGAGGAGGTGCACAGTGTGGGAGGGGCTCAGGAGAGTGGTGCAGGGAAGGGTGCGGAGTGCAGGAGGGGTCTCAGTGCAGAGGGGTGGGGTGCAGGCGGGATGCCAGGTGCGACAGGGGGCTCAAGGCAGGGAGTTGCGGTGTCAAGTGCAGGAGAGGTGAGGGGTCCGGCCCAGCACCACTTACCGGCAGCGACTCTGTGGTGGCAGCAGCGCGCACCGGGGCCAGGGCAGGCTTCCTGCCTGCCCTGTCCCCGGCCCCGCACCACTCAGCGACCGGCACCATGTTCCTGCAGCCCCTGCAGGGGAGAGAAGAGGGCTGAGCGTGCTGCCCATGCCTGTGGGTACCTCCCCCAAAAGCTCCCGTTGTCTGTGGTTCCCCCCACAGGTGTGGCAATCCCGAGGGCCAGATCTAAAGCCCTGAGGGGCCAGATCTAAAGCCCCGGGGGCATAGTTTGCCCACCCCTGGTCTAGACCATCCCTGACAGGTGTTTGTCTAATCAGCTCTTTAAAATCTCCAGTGACAGAGATTGCCCAGTTCCAGGTGACCGGAAGATAGCGAATATAATGCCAAATTTTAAACACTCCAGAGGCAATCCCAGTACTTACAGACTGGGAAGCCTAACTTCAGTACCAAGCAAACTGATGGAAACTATAGAAAACAACAGAATTATCACAAAGAGATTCACATGATTTACTGGAGGAGTCTCAACAGGGTTTTTGTAAAGGGAAATCATGCCTCATCAATCTACCCAAATTCTTTGAAGCGGTCAAAAAGCATGTGGACAAGGATGATCCTGTGGTTATAGTGTACTTAGATTTTCAAAAAACCTTTGACAAGGTCCCTCACCAAAGTCTCTTAAGAAAGTAAGCTGTCATGGGGTTAGGAGTCAGAGTAATAGGGAAGGTCCTTTCATTAACCACCAGTTAAAAGACAGGAAACAAAGGATAAGAATAAATTCTCAGTTTCAGAATGGAGAGAGGTAAATAATGATGTCCCCCAGGGTTCTGTACTAAGACCAGTACTGTCTAACATATTCCTAATTGATCTAGAAAAAGGAATAACAGTGAGGTGCAGATGATACAAAAGTACTCAAGCAAGTTAAGCCCAGTGCAGACAGCAAAGAGTTACAAAGGGAACTCACAAAACTGGGTGACTGGGCAACAAAATGGAAGAAGAAATTAAATGTAGATTTATGCAAACTAAGGTACATTGAAAAACATAATCCCAAATATACATATAAAATGATAGGGTCTAAATTAGCTGTTACCACTAAAGAAAGGGATCTTGGAGTCACTGTGAATAGTTCTCTGAAAACATCCACTCAATGTCCAGCAGCAGTCAAAAAAGCTAACAATGTTGGGAATCATTAGGAAAAGGATAGATAGTAAGATAGAAAATATATTGCCCCTAAATAAATCCATGGCATGCCAATATCTTGAATACTCCATGCAGATCTGGTCGCTCCATCTCAAAAAAGATGTATTGGAATTGGAAAAGGTACAGAAAAGAGCAACAAAAATGATTAGGGGCATGGAACAGCTTCCATATAGAGAGAGATTAATAAGACTGGGACTTTTCAGCTTGGAAAAGAGACAACTAAGGGGGGGGGGGGATATGATGGAGGACTATAAAATCATGACTGGTATGGAAAAAGTAAATAAGGAAATGTTATTCACTCCTCCTCAGAACACATGAACTAGGAGGTCACCAAGTTAAATTAACAGGTATCAGGTTTAAAATAAACAACAGGAAGTATTGTTTCACACGATGCACGGGCAACCTGTGGAACTCTTTGCCAGAGGATGTTATGAATGCCTAGACTATAACAGGGTTCAAAAAGAACTAGATGAGTTCATGGAGGATAGGTCCATCAATGGGTTTGGCTATTAGTGAGGATGGACGGGGATGCGAAACCATGCTCTGAAGCATTCCTAACCTCTGTTTGCCAGAAGCTGGAAATGAGTGACATGGGATAGATCACTTGATGATAACCTGTTCCTTTCATTACCTCTGAAGCACCATTGGTCACTGTCAGAAGACAAGATATGAGCTACATGGACCATCGGTTTCACCCAGGTGGTCATTCTTATGTTCTCCCTAAGCAATTTAGTCCACCCTGACATTTAGGAAGTTTTTCCTAATGGCCAATTTATACCATCCTTGCTGCAATTTAAGCCCATTGTTTCTTGTCCTATCCTCAGAGGTTAATAAGGAAAAAAAATTCTCTCTACTCCTTCTAATAAACTTTTATGTACTTAATCTGTTGTATCGTGTTCTCTCCCCTGCCTCTCCCCCACCCTCCAAGTCTTCTCTTCTCCAGACTAAACAAACCCAGTTTTTTCAGTCTTATAGGTCACGTTTTCCAGACCTTTAATAATTTTTGCTGGTCTTCTCTGGATTCTCTCCAATTTGTCCATATCTTTCCTGACATATGGTACCAAGAACTGGACACACTACTCCTACAATACAGTTGAAACTACTAAGTCTAACATCTAGCTTTTCAATATTCTTTTTGATAGACTGTCTTTACTTAACATGCCCTCTGATAAGAAATCCATTAACAATCCACCTCTTTTGATGCTCTGCCCCTTCCACTTTGTTCCTGGGCATCAGTTTCACATCTCTTCCTTCCTTCCACTGCTGCTCAAAACTCAATCAGAAAGATTTGAAGTGGGTGGCAAATTCTGCTGTTGAGATTAGTGGCTGGAATTCATATATAATGTTCAGGCAAATCTGGTCATTAAATCCCTAGGCTTAGTTGGGTTTACCATGAACTATACAGAAGACTGATTAACAGTTCACATTGAAGATGAATCAGGTATAGGTTTTGGATTCAAATTCTGTGCTAAAATCTCAGGAGCTGATTGTCAAATGGTAGCATCTCAAAGATCAACTGTTTTTCCATGACATTTCTGCCATCATGGGCTAATAACAAGAAAATAAGTATATAAAATAAAAATAAATGTTTTCATTATGTGAATCTATCCAAAAATACAAAAGGACTTTTAGCCTTAAACTGAATCCTATTCCTTTAAACTTGCAGCGGATTGTTGCGGTTTGTCCTATATTGTTTAATCTGTATTGCTAGAGTGTTTTCCCCACTCAGAGAAAGTTTATAATTATACAAACACTGCATAAAAAACAAAATTACATTCTGCTTTATATGGGGTCACTCCCAGGTTCACACCTCAAGCACTGTTTCAGTGTGATCTGAATTATTGCAGCTAAGTTATAAATGCCCCAGAGCTCTTGAAAAAAGGAATTTGTAACCACCTTAACTCTTGCTGCATAAGACAGATCAATCCATGCAGAACAACACATTTCTAGTTTAAGCAACTGTTCTTTCCATAGCTGTTACAAAAGAAAGCTGCCTAGAAATATGACAAAAGCACACTGCAAAATGCATAATGTCACAATTTAACCATACATCAAGTCCAACAAACAAAAGTGGGGAAAAATCTGATAGTAATCATATGGCTGTTAAAAACAAATTAAATAATTTATACTGCTTAGCTCAGAAAGGTATTCATATTATACAATACTATTGTTAGTTGCAACACAATCACAGCAGAGCTGAATTTATGTTTTAAAGATACTAAGTTTATCTTCTAAAATATATAACCCAATAAAAATATGTCTTGACCAGTTCTATCATTTGTCCGAAGGCATAATAGATTAAGGGAAAAAGTTAGTGTTTTAAAATTTGACAAGCAAAATGAACTTTGCTATGAACAAAAATAAACGATCTCAACTTCATATCTTTTCAATGTTTTATGGAGAGCTGGCATCTTAATCAATAAGTAACAAGGTCAATAGGAACACTTACTGTAAATATTGCTTAATATTTACAAAGCAATGCCTTGCAGTGTAACTGCTAACACAGTGTATCCTGCGGAGTTTTAAAGTACTGTATGTTCAAATGCATATAAATGCCAAGATAAGCTTAAATCAAATCCTGTACTATTTTCCAAGGTTGTTTTTTTTTAATAAAATGTTTTCAATTGTACATTTTAAAAATGCTTCTTATCCCCAGATTACTAGAACAGTTGGATAATTTTTCTGTGAAAACAAGTTTTTTAGAAAAATTGCATTTTTACCTGATTTTTTTTGTAGAATTCTTGCAGTATTCTTTTATTGTTAGAAAAGGACTCAAAAATGAAATGGATTGCACAAAGAAAATGAACTCAGCTTCTTCAGTTAAGTGAACAGCAAGATGCCTTGTGTTTTCTGAATGGAAAGTTTATTTACCTAAGTGACTAGGTCACAGAGGAATTACAATCAGCTATTAACAGCATCCCTTTGATCTAGGAGTGACCATAACATTCTATGCACACACATAAATGAAGCAAAAAATCCTAGATTTACTATCATGTGACCCCCCCCCCTTCAGTTAGGAGCTAGCACTTGATTTGACTACCACCACCAGTATTCTCAGCCCTCAACAAAGCCCTTCCTAATACTGAGCTAGTTGTTACAAAGGGCAGTGAGAGAATGAGTAAATGGATCACTGTTCACTTTATGAAGCAAACATTTCACATGCCCCTGAATTTTGATAGTAAGCTGAAAAAATGTACTCAAGTTTAGTACAGCACAAAAGCCTGTTCTAAGATACTTATCTCTACTCTTAATTACAACAAAAAGTTACAGTACAGCTGATTTAGCTACTCTACACTAGGGAACACTAAAGCATCAGTCACTTCTTCCACCATTAGTACAAAAAAAGATTTGAGACAGGTGTACTTTTTCATTCCTCTAATTGGTATTTCAAGGACCTATAGGATTTTACTGTAGAACGGAATGCAGGAAATCTAATCACTTTCCTCTAACTGACTTTTGCCTACATGAAAGATGGAATAGTTTTGGGAATTTTTT